>SJYC01143489.1:0-23867 GCA_006408675.1 Madoqua kirkii
CTAAATATTTAAAAATTAATGATAAACATAATTTAAAATTACAAAATATAAATTATAATTGAATGTTGTTTGTTGTAGTTCAGTAGCTAAGTCATGTCTGACTCTCTGCAACCCCATGTATTATAGCCCACTAGGCTCCTCTGTTCATGGGATTCCCTGGGCAAAAATATTAGAGTGGGTTACCATTTTCTTCTTCAGGGGATCTTTCCAACCCAGGGATTGAACTCACATCTCCTGCACTGGCAAGAAGATTCTTTACCGCTGTGCCACCTATTACCTTTAAAGAGCTTATATTTTAAACTCCATTAAAGGTGCGGTGGAAAAGAATCCATCTGCCGACACAGGAGATGTGAGTCTGGATTTCTGAGTTGGAAAGAGCCCCTGGAGTAGGAAATGGCAACCCACTACAGTATTCTTGCCTGGAAAATCCCAGTCCATGGCGTTGCAGAGTCAGACATGACTGAGCATGCTTGCATGCACACGCACTCATACACACACACACACACACACACACACACACACACACACACACGTACACAAAGTGCAGGAAATATCTTGTTTCTATTTACTTTCAGAAATTCAGTTACTACCTGGTGCAAATTAGCTGTTCACTACATTTATTGGAAGAATGAATCCATTAATAGAAGAAGTAAAGAATCATGTCAAATAATTGGCATCATAAAATGCAAAGTCTGTCCAGTACAATTTCCTTTACTTTTGCTGACATAATTTGCTTTACTTCAGTAACTTACAGTATTCTGATAAAATGGAAGAACTTAAATACTTTTTATATTTATCTTAAATATCAATCAATGGATTAGTCTAGCAACTCCCATGCTTAGGTTATTAATTTTGGACTTTCTAAGGTACAATTTGTTAAAATCTTTTAAAGGTCCAGTCCTAAAAAAAAAAAATCTTAAAAGGAGAAATTGTGAATTAACTAAGCTTACAAATATTCGATTAAATTGAATTTCCTTTTGCATTTCTAAAATCATTGTATCCAGCACAGTGGATGGCCAGAGATAACCTTAAAATATTTGTTGATTTCTTATACAGGGGGGAAAGAGAGGGTGAGACAAACTGACAGGATAGCACTGATGTATATACACAACTATGCATATAAAAGAGAGCTAGTGGGAAGTTGCTATATAACACAAGGATCTCAGCCCAGTGCTGTGTGATGATCTAGAGGGATGGGATGGGACAGAGGAGGTAGGCTCAAGAGGGAGGAGATATATGTATACTCACGTTGTTGTATGGGAGAAACCAACACAACATTGTAAAGCAATTAACCTCCAATTAAAAATAAGTTTTAAAAAAACCTGATGATAAAAAAGATATTTAAGTTAATGCAAATAAAAATAAAAAATAAACTTCAGGTAAGCTGGTAATGTCAGTGCTCCATCCAGATTTCTCAGATTGTTATTAGTACATTTTACACATTTCCAACTACTGTGTACTTTTTCTTACAGCAGCCACCATCTATGGCTCTTTTTCAGAAGAATGTTGTCAGGAGCCCAGTTTGCCTATAAGCTCAGGGATCCAGATGTACATGGAATTTTACATGCCGCCAAGGCAGCCCTTAATCAATGGCTGATAGATATACAAGTATGAAAGCGTCAGTACTTTTGCTGCTGAACAGGACAGCTTTTAGGTATAGCTTGCATTGCAAGTATCCCCTTGGAGTTTCAAATTAGGCATTGCTTTGAAAGTGACTATTGTGATGTCTATCATAATGTAACAACTTACTGAAGTGAAGTGAAAGTCGCTCAGTTGTGTCCAACTCTGCGACCCAATGGGCTGTAGCCCACCAGGCTCTTCTGTCCATGGAATTTTCAAGGCCAGAATACAGGAGTGGGTTGCCATTTCCTTCTCCAGGGGCTCTTCACAACTCAGGGATTGAACCCAGGTCTCCCGCATTGCAGGCAGATGCTTTACTGTCTGAGCCACCAGGGAAAACCCCTACTCCCTTGGAGATCAGGCTAAACTTAGGCTTTCCCTCTGTAGGACTTTGCCACAGACCACATCTCTGCTGAGCTTCTACCCCTTCCAATTCCTGTTTTTCCCAATCTTTTACAAATTTTTCATAGATATCTCCTTAATAAATAATTTTAATTCTTATCTCTGGGTCTGTTTCTGGAGAACCTGATTTAATATCAATATATTAAGTTTCTTGGTATTGCTTCAGTTTGTCTTAAGGCTCAAGGTGGAAGTATATAGGAAAACAAACAGAATGAATGGGAACACTCTCATTTTGTTAGCTTGAGCTGGGACCTACAGATATGGGTAAGAATTCCCTACTCAATAATCAGTAAATAACTCAAAATTATGGATGACTTAAAAAAAAACATATGAATCCTAAATGAGATAACTGTGACACATTGTGAAATGATAAATCCTAACTCACTTGCTGAGCACCGAAGAATTGATGCTTTTGAACTGTGGTGTTGGAGAAGACTCTTGAGAGTCCCTTGGACTGCAAGGAGATCCAACCAGTCCATTCTGAAGGAGATCAGCCCTGGGATTTCTTTGGAAGGAATGATGCTAAAGTTGAAACTCCAGTACTTTGGCCACCTCATGCAAAGAGTTGACTCATTGGAAAAGACTGTGATGCTGGGAGGGATTGGGGGCAGGAGGAGAAGGGGATGACAGAGGATGAGATGGCTGGATGGCATCACTGACTCGATGAACGTGAGTCTGAGTGAACTCCAGGAGATGGTGATGGATAGGGAGGCCTGGCATGCTGCAATTCATGGGGTCGCAAAGAGTTGGACAGGACTGAATGACTGAACTGAACTGAATTCACTTGCATTAGACTAAATCTGGGTGCTTGATAACAATGTAGATCCTGCTCGACCTTCCCATCCTAATGAAATATTCCCTGAAGGAAAAGAGTGTCTTCAACAACAAGTCAACATTTTATCACATTTTGGTCCTGTACTGCTTGGACCTAGAGTCTCAAGTTGCTTTTTAAATATTTCTAGAAATGCCTTTATTCCAGATCTTACCTATCTTTCATGAAAATCTCATTTCTAGTTCTTACTCCTCTTGCCATAGGAACTAAAACCTGGTCCAAGAAGCATATTAAGAACAGACACATTATCATACATTTTATTTTCTTCTGCTTTTCTTCTAATCCTCTTCTCCCCTGAGATCTTACTTCATCCTTCAGTTATAAATACATTTCCCTTATATACAGAGAAATGAAAAAGGTACCAGGAAATGAAGATCATGTCTACACTTAAAACTGTATCAGGGGGCTGCTTGTCATCCTCAGAAACTGTGTTTATAAAGTCAGGTTGAATTATTGCCTAGGGATTGACCTACCTCATACTAGTGGTAGAGTCTCTATCTTATAGCTGACTCATCTTTATATGTTCTATTTGATCATTTATATATATATATATACAGGTATATAAAAGCCCTAAAGAATGAGAAAGAATTCATTCTAATCAGGCTCATAACCAAAGGATTTATAAATTTAGTGTCAATTTATTAATTAAAACTATACTTAGAAAACAGCAGTTAAAAGCACAGGTCCATGTGCCAACATCTTATATTTGAATGCCTGCTATCTTTGAAATGTGAAAGCTTAGGCAAGTAACATAAACTAAGACTTGGTTACTTTTCCTGTAGAGTGTGGTAACTATAGGATTGTTGTGAAAATTTAACTAGTTAATATATACGAAGTATTTTGAAAAGTGTCTGTTGACACTATTCAGTGTTTATATATTACTGTTCTTGCTAAAAGTGGTTCCTATTCAAGACCCATTATTATCAATGACATTAGTGATAAAAATGGAATTAGACCTATGTTATACAGGTGAAAATGAAATATTTAATATGATATCTTTAGGAAAACAATTTCTAAAATTTTGAATACAGATTAGAGATGGTATTATTTAGCCTTATTCTCTACAAATTCAAATTTCCTTCATAAATAATCTCATTATAATCACATTATAATTCATAACCTTGTATAATTTACATTTACATTCTTATATTATAATCACATTATAATTTACATTCTTGTATACTAGCTGCATGCATGCGCGTGCTCAGCCATGCCTGACTCTTTGTGACCCCATGGACGGTAGCCCACTGGACTCCTCTTCCATGGGATTTTCTAGGCAAGAATACTAGAGTGGATTGCCATTTCCTATTCCAGGGGATCTTCTCAACCCAAGGGTTGAACCTGCATCTCCTGCATCTCTTGCATTGATTGGCAGGTGGACTGTTTACCACTCCACCACCCGGGAAGCTCTTATACTAGCTGCTTCCTCATAATCTAGAGAATTATTAGACTTGGACACAGTGCGAAGAGGTGGAGGGCTTAAAGTTTCTCAAATCCAACTTCCCACTCTCTACAGAAATCCATCCCAAAGTATTCCTGAAAGTTAAGTCATTCAGCTCATGGATAGAGACCTCCAGTAATAAGAAGCCTCCTAACTGTTGAGACAACTTCTTCCATTAGAAGGCAAGCCTGACCACTTAAAGTTGTATTATATTTGCCTAAAATTTTCACACATTTTTGTTCAGATTTAATTTGATTAGCTTTGTTCAGATTTGAAGGTCCAAGGGCTTCCCTGAGAGCTCAGCTGGTAAAGAATCCGCCTGTGATTCAGGAGACCCCGATTCGATCCCTATGTTGGGAAGATCTTCTGGAGAAAGGAAAGGCTACCCATTCCAGTATTCTGGCCTAGAAAATTTCATGGACAGAAGAGCCTGGTGGGCTACTGTTCATGGGGTTGCAAAGAGTTGGATACGACTGAGCGACTTTCACTTCATTCACTGAAGCTAAACATCTTCATGAATTAAAACTGAGGATTATACAAATTTATAAAACAGTTGTTTTTTCCTTGAAGTCACCATATCCTTTAATAAGCAAAATATTTTGTTGTTACAGATGAAATGTGAAAATTTTTTGAACACATAGTGCTTTGATCTACTACAAATATATTCATATGATTTATTATACCTATTTTAGATTCCATGAGGATTTGCCACTATGTACTTTTCAAGCTTGCTTTATATACTGTACATGTTGAATGCTTTGTAATGTCACTTTTTATGTTTAAGAAATGTGTATAAAGAGCTGCTCCACTACTGAAGAGATACAAGCACTCCCATATTTATTGCAGTACTATTCACATTAGCCAAGACAGGGATACAACCTTAAGTGCTCATGAAAAGGTAAATGGATATAGACAATGTGGCCCATGCCACACACACACAATCGAATATTGTTCAATTACAAGAAAGAAGGAAATTCTGTCACTTGTAATAATAATATGGATGGACTTAATGACATTATACTAAGACAAGTCAGAGAGAGAAAGAAATTAAGAAATGTGTATAAAGAGCTGCTCCACTACTGAAGAGATACAAGCACTCCCATATTTATTGCAGTACTATTCACATTAGCCAAGACAGGGATACAACCTTAAGTGCTCATGAAAAGGTAAATGGATATAGACAATGTGGCCCATGCCACACACACACAATCGAATATTGTTCAATTACAAGAAAGAAGGAAATTCTGTCACTTGTAATAATAATATGGATGGACTTCAATGACATTATACTAAGACAAGTCAGAGAGAGAAAGAAGAATACTGTATGTCACATGTGGAATCTAAAGTCAAACTCCAAAAAAAAAAAAAAAAGAGTAAAATGGTGGTGACTAGGGACTGGGAATAGGATAAGAGGAGAGATGTTATTTAAGGGTACACAACTTAAAACTAATAAATAAGTAACTTATAGAGATTTAATGCATAGCATAGTGATTACAGGCAAGAATATTATACCATATCACTCTGTCTCAGCTTTCAAACATGCCTTTCTCACTAAACCTGATCATTTCTAGCTTTTGATTTAAAAAAGGGATGTAACATTTCCTTTCACTTGAACACTTATAGGCTGTTTTAGGGTTATTAATTGTCCTAATTTACATATCATTACGTATCAAAGAATCGAGAGGCCTCAAAGAGCAAGAGAGAGAAATGCAAGTTGATGGAGCAGTCACAACACACATGACATTTACCAGCTAAATTTGCCATCTTAGATGGGTGCAGTTCATGATGTCCCCAAGCAATTAAAACAGTAACATCAAAGATCACAAACTGCAAGTCACCATAACAAATATAATAATAATTAAAATCATGAAATACTATGAGAATTACCAAAACGTGACACAGAGAAAGGAAGTGAGAAATGCTGTTCGAAAAAATGGTGTGGACAGACTTCCTCAACAGGGTAGCCACAGAGCATCAGTTGTTTGTTTTTTTTTTAAATAGCTGTATCAGTAAAGTGCAATAATGCAAAGTTTAAAAAAAAAGAGTTACACTTGTATTATCTCTCTATATAAAATCTATACATTTTCAATTATTCTTTATAACTTCAGTTCAGTTCAGTAGCTCAGTCATGTCCGACTCTCTGCGAGCCCATGAATTGCAGCACATCAGGCCTCTCTGTCCATCATCAACTCCCAGAATTCACTCAGACTCACGTCCATCGAGTCAGTGATGCCATCCAGCCATCTCATCCTCAGTCATCCCCTTCTCCTCCTGCCCCTAATCCCTCCCAGCATCAGAGTCTTTTCCAATGAGTCAACTCTTCGCATCAGGTGGCCAAAGTACTGGAGTTTCAACTTTAGCATCATTCCTTCCAAAGAAATCCCAGGGCTGATCTCCTTCAGAATGGACTGGTTGGATCTCCTTGTAGTCCAAGGGACTCTCAAGAGTCTTCTCCAACACCACAGTTCAAAAGCATCAATTCTTCGGCATTCAGCCTTCTTCACAGTCCAACTCTCACATCCTTACATGACTACTGGAAAAACCATAGCCTTGACTAGACGGACCTTTGTTGGCAAAGAAATGTCTCTGCTTTTGAGACATTAAAATGTCTCTTCCTTTTATCTAGGTTGGTCATAATTTTTCTTCCAAGGAGTAAGCATCTTTTAATTTCATGGCTGCAGTCACCATTTACAATGATTTTGGAGTCCAAAAAAATAAAGTCTGACACTGTTTCTCCATCTATTTGCCATGAAGTGATGGGACCAGATGCCAGGATCTTAGTTTTCAGAATGTTGAGCTTTAAGCCAACTTTTTCACTCTCCTCTTTCACTTTCAAGAGGCTGTTTAGTTCCTCTTCACTTTCTGCCATAAGGGTGGTGTCATCTGCATATCTGAGGTGATTGATATTTCTCCCAGCAATCTTGATTCCAGCTTGTGTTTCTTCCAGCCCAGTGTTTCTCATGATGTACTCTGCATATAAGTTAAATAAGCAGAGTGACAATATACAGCCTTGACGTACTCCTTTTCCTATTTGGAACCAGTCTCTTGTTCCATGTCCAGTTCTAACTGTTGCTTCCTGACCTGCATACAGGTTTCTCAAGAGGCAGGTCAGGTGTCTGGTATTCCCACCTCTTTCAGAATTTTCCACAGTTTATTGTGATCCACACAGTCACGTTACCTTCCACCTAAAAAACAAAGTCCATTTTCTGCTTTAAGGCTATCATTTTATTTCAGATTTTGATTCTGTTAACCTCTCTGTTCTAAAATATTCTTCATCAATCCTTTCTTCCCCTCCCCCAACATAACTCTCTCCTCAAATAAAACTTTTTCCATAGTCTTCAAAGATTCTTTAGTATACAAAAAGTGAATGACTCAGAAAATTCATTTTCTGTATACTACATACAGGATAATTTTACCTTTAAGATACACATAGTAAATAAATTGATCTTTCTCAAATTGTATATAAATAAGAGTTTACCTGATACATGAAGTGCCCAAAGAAAGAAAAACAATTTGAGAGCAAATCGAATAAAGTTATCTTACTTTCAGTAATAAAATTTCCACCATTTTTAATAATGATATAAAATCAGCAAGTCTCCAATATTAATCTGAAAAACTGGTAGATAATATCAATTTACAAACAGATTTTACGAAACACTGGTTCATTCTCTTCTTACCTAAATCAAAACTTTCTTTACAAACTCAGGCCAAACCTGTGTTTGCTGAAGTCAGGGAGGCTACATCTCTGAGTCCCTGTATATGAGGCTCACTGGGGGAGAAGAATTTTGAGATCAAATCAGGCTATATTGGGAAGGGCATATATATCCAGTTGAATCCAGCAAGGATGTGATGTTTTCCTTTGGCCCAGAGGATTTATGAAAAGAGGTCATTTTGAGAGTTGAAAGAGACTTTTTCCTAGGTTTCCTTTAAGATAAAAGACCCCAACAGATTGCACTTCTGGGAAGACAGGGTCTGAGAGGAAACTGTAAACTGTTAAAGATGTATGTTAGAAATCTCCAGTGGTGGAAAAATCTCAGGAAAACCCACAAAAGTGCTCCATAAGGAAAACAGAAATTTAGACAACTAAAACACAGAACAGCTTGACACTGGATTAAACAGTACCACATATCTAAAACTGTTCTGTTTTCTTATTTTATCCCTTACCATTGGGTCTAAAACTGGAAGACCCAGAAGAAGCAGCTAGTTGATGAGGAAGGTGGAGCAAAAAAGTGAGGTGAAATCTACTGTTTGAGCCAATAGGGAAATGTTAAAGGTTGGGGGGAGGGACCTTAAAAGGAGTAAGAAAATAAGGTTGTATGTTAGACTGTGTTAGAAAACCAGAAGGGAAGGTAGGAGCTGGAAAGAATCTATAGAATTTGTTTTAAGGGTTAACAGTGAGAAAGGATCAGGTTGCTATATGTTTGTATACCACTATTAGGTCTTAGAACAAGAAAAAGGAGTCCAGAATGGTGGTGACTAAAAGACAAAGAAGGAATAAGCCCATGAAAATAGAACAAAGGAAAGTCCAAAGACTGGAGTGAGACCCTCAGATGAAGCAAACAGCCCTCCTCTCCTGGCTAGCCCAATTTATATGGGGTGGACTCAGACAAGAAGAAAAAACATATAAAAAGAAGAGCGAAAATTAAGTCTCACTCTTCTCTTCTCTTGGCATCTTTGGGTTGGCCCACCTTTAGGCTTCGAGGATGAATTTTTCTTTGCTTGCCAAATAAAACTGAGCTGTAACACTGAGCTGTAACACTGGTCTGTCCGTCACTTCAAATTTTTGCTGCAGCAAGACCAAACTGAGGAAATGACAGACTCCCCCAATATCTACAGTGCCGTTTCTCAGATATAACCTGGCTGAACCAAAATCAGCTCATCCCTCATGAGGCGGAGGCCAAGCACAGCAGAAGCCCAACTCAATGAAAGCTCCTGTGGTGGAAGCTGACATGAAGAAAACCCACTGCAGAGGAAGTGACAAGAAGCCCAGCATGCTAGAAACCAGGACAGCAAAACAAACTTGGCAGGAAGCTTATGAGACTCAGTCTGAGAGTCCAGAAGACCTCCGGTTAAGGTAGGAGGTCCTCGCTTCTATGGCTGAAAGGACATATGGCTAACAAAATTTTAATTCCTCTACAATCTCTCATTTCGTGTTTCCTCAAATGCCTTGAAAACAGATGACTGGCAGTGGGTGCAACTGAGGGACTCTAGCAGGGGTTACCTACTAGTTTTTGCCCAATTCAGTTCAGTTCAGTCAGGCAGTCGCGTCTGACTCTTGCGACCCCATGAACTGCAGCACGCCAGGCCTCCCTGTGCCTCAACAACTATTGCAGTCCATCCAAACCCATTTCCATTGAGTTGGTAGTGCCATCCAACCATCTCATCCTCTGTGGTCCCTTTCTGGTCCTGCCCTCAATCTTTCCCAGCATCAGAGTCTTTTCAAATGAGTCAGCTCTTTGCATCAGGTGGCCAAAGTATTGGAGTTTCAGCTTTAGCATCAGTTCTTCCAATGAACACCCAGAACCGATCTCCTTTAGGATGGACTGGTTGGATCTCCTTGCAGTCCAAGGAACTATCAGGAGTCTTCTCCAACACCACAGTTCAAAAGCATAAATTCTTCAGTGCTCAGCTTTCTTTATAGTTCAACTCTCACATCCATACATGACTACTGGAAAAACCATAACTTTGACCAGATGGACCATTGTTGGCAAAGTAATGTCTCTGTTTTTTAATATGCTGTCTAGGCTGGTCATAACTTTCCTTCCAAAGAGTAAGTGTATTTTAATTTCATGGCTGCAATGGTGATCTTCAGTGATTTTGGAGCCCCAAAACATAAAGTCAGCCACTGTTTCCCTATCTATTTCCCATGAAGTGATGGGACAGGGTGCCATGATCTTAGTTTTCTGAATGTTGAGCTTTAAGCCAACTTTTTCACTCTCCTCTTTCTTTTTCACTCTCCTCTTTCACTTTCATCAAGAGGCTCTTTAGTTCTTCTTCACTTTCTGCCATAAGGGTGGTAGCATATGCATATCAGAGGTCACTGATATTTCTCCCAGCAATCTTGATTTCAGCTTGTGCTTCCTCCAGCTCAGCATTTCTCATGATGTACTCTGCATATAAGTTAAATAAGCAGGGTAACAATATACAGCCTTGACATACTCCTTTTCCTATTTGGAACCAGTCTGCTGTTCCATGTCCAGTTCTAACTATTGCTTCCTGACCTGGATACACGTTTTTCAAGAGGCAGGTCAGGTGGTCTGGTATTCCCATCTCTTTCAGAGTTTTCAACAGTTTGTTGTGATCCAAACATTCAAAGGCTTTGGCATAGTTAATAAAGCAAAAACAGATGTTTTTCTGAAACTCTCTTGCTTTTTGAATGATCCAGTGGATTTTAACAATTTGATCTCTAGTTCTTCTGCCTTTTCTAAAATTAGCTTGAACATCTGGAAGTTCATGGTTCATGTATTGCTGAAGCCTGGCTTGGAGAATTTTGAGCATTACTTTACTAGTATGTGATGAGTGCAATTGTGTGGTAGTTTGAGCATTCTTTGTGCTAAGGATCAGTCCAATGAAAACTGAGCACACGTCAGGTATTTAGCAGATTTTCCAGCAGGTTATGAAGGGGATTCCTCAGCATGTTTTTCCCACAGCTTTTTCTTTCCATCCTTCAGTTCCTCTCTTCATCTATGCCACTGCTTACAAAATATTGGGCAGGTCATCATCTTTCCATTTCTAAAACTTGTGCTTGAAACCATTTAAGACTGGGACTCAAATCCATGTGGCAGGAACTCTATGCTATGCTTGGTCACTCAGTCTTCTCCAACTAGGACTTGAGCCCAGCCAAAATCCACAGTGCCTGGTTGTAGGACCCAATGAAGCTCAGGTTCTTGACGTCGCATTGCAAAAATTTCAGTGATAGACACAGTAAGAGGTAAAAGGTGGATTTGTTTGGATTTAGAAAGAAGCACCCTGAACAGAGTGTGAGCCATCACAGAGGGCGAGTGCCTTGGCCATGGAATGTGGTATGGTTAGTTTTTGAGAACTGGGTGAGTTTGCATGCTGAGTGGGAGGATCATTCCAACAATTGGGGAACCACTCACTCCTTGGTCTTTTGACACTGCTTCGAACTGTCCTGGCGTCTCTGGATGTGTCATTTAGCTTGCATATTGAAAATCAATGTTTAGTTGAATTTGACTTGTCTGTCTTCTTGGACCCATTTTATTTTAATCAATTTATATTATGCCCTTGGGCTATGTCATTCTTTTAAAAGTTGTGCCCCACCCCCTTTCCTCCTATTTCATGCACTTTTCCTGAGCCTGTCTGGGCCCATAATGTTGCCTCTACAATCTTCTGGAGGGAAGAAAGAGCCAGAAAATAGCTGGCTCTTGGGAAGGAGATACTGTATAATAATCAATCCTTCTAGATATTCAGGCCTTCATCTTCCATGCTTCCTGCAACATGTACAACAACAGTATCTCTCAGTGGACCCACTAGGGTGGGTGACAGGCACACAATGCCTGCTAGAGTACATCTGTTGGTTGCATTCCTTCAAGGGCAACTGGACTTCCAGGAATAATGTTTGCCATTTTGGCATTTAGCCCTGCAAGCAGTTTGGGCCCCAATCCTTGCCATCATTTTCCTAAAGTTATAAACATACCCCCAGATCAAATCTCCACTCCACTTTTATGGAACATCCGGTTTGTTGCCTCTTATCAATTTTTTCTTAAGCCATTTATTAACTCCTACAACTAGGACCCTGCCCCCTTGTAGGCAATATCACTCCACCCCGTTTATTATTAAAATACTCTTAATGCCCTTAACAGGACTAGATAACCAGCTCCTTTGTCATTACTTCTGTTACTACCTAAAGTAGATCTATGACAATGAAATGTTTACCATTGGAGACACCCTCAACTGCTCTTATGGAGAACTAGGGGAGGAAATCAGTGACTTACATTCCCTCAGAACAATAAGAGGATAAGGCTTATGGCTGTTTCACCCAGTCTCAGGGCACAGGCTTGGATTGTTTTACATCATGATATCTATTCCCATATGTGGTGGACAAACCACCAATGAGTTAAGATTAAAACCCCTCAATTCTACCCAGCACTGGTCACACTAGAGACCTTGGAGTTGCCCAACCCAGTCCAGGGGTCTCAGCAGGTTGACCTGCCTAAGGATCTGGTCCTTGGAAGGTTATCATGTCTCAACCTGCTAGGGAATCCACCAGTCCAAGGGACCCAGGAGGTCAGCATGCCTTGACCTGCCCTGGGACTCAATTCTCAGGAGGCTGAAGTGCCTCAACCTGTCTGAGGATCTGGTCCTCAAAAGGCTGTCACACCTCAGCCTACTCGGGGATCTGCCAGTCCAGGGGACCCAGAGTTTGACATACCTCAGCCTGCCCAGGGAGCCAGTTCTCAGGAGGCCGATCTGCTTCGACCTGTCTGAGATTCAATCTCCAGGAGGCTGTCACAGCTCAGCCTGCCTGGGTATCTGCACTCTGACCAGGGATGCCTGGCTCTGAGGTTGCAATAGTACTGGATAGGATAAGCTTCAGAAAGACTCACCCCTAAGGAAGTCCACTGAAAAAATAGAAGGAGGCCTATTAGTCTTTTTATCTGTTCCTCCCAATCAGCACTGTTTTTCAGATGGGAAATAACCAATCCACTTCATGACAGAGGCCCGTAAGATGCATCTTTGATAAAAGGAAGCTGTTCAATCCTCTAACTCTAAGGAGAAGTTGCTTAAAATTCTTTTGTGCCACTGTGTGGCCATGGTATCCTCTGGGGGATGGGAGTTTAAATTACAATACCATCCTGAAGCTAGACTTATTCTGCAAAAGACTAGGGAAATGGACAGAGATCCCATATGTCCAAATTTTCTTCTGACTAAGAGATACAAAGGAACTCTGTCTTAAGTATGGGACTGTATGCCCTAAAGTGAGCTACTAGGGTTCCAAGAGAAGGAACCCCCCTGTGAAGGCTCACCTCTGATGGCTCCCCAGTTGCCTGGTTCTCTTTCCTTGTATCCAAATGTGCCTCCATATCTGGGAGCATCCATTCCACAGAAGCCAACTCAAGTATGTCCCTTAGTTGAAACTGGAGAAGAATTTGGACCAACCCGGGTCCATAAGCCCTTCTCCCTCTTAGAACTAAGACAGATCAAACAAGACCTGGGATGCTATACAGATGACCCAGGCAAACATGTAGATACATTCCAACACATTACCTTGACCTTTGACTTGACATGGAAGGACTTCATGGTCATATTTAGTCAAACTTTATCTGACCCTGAGAATGCTAGGGTCTTAAAGAAAGCCTGAATGTATGTCACAGGGCTTCACATGTCAAGTGATTAAATCCCAGTAGGGGAAAACAGCATTTCCCTCCTCAGATCTTAATTAGAATCATAATGACCCTGAGCACATCTAGGAAAGGGATCATTTTCTGATCTATGTAAAGGAAGGACTAAAAGCAGCCCAGCAAAAAGTAATCAGCTATGCCCTAGTCTCAGCAATAACTCAGGAGCCCAATAAGAACACTACTGACTTTCTGGAAAGGCTAAGCAGGGGGGCCCCTCCAAAAGTTCACCAATCTGGACTTAGACTCTTACGAGGGAAGGTGATGGTAAAGGACAAATTCCTGTCCCAAGGTACATCAGACCTCAAGATAAAGGTACAATAGCTATGGCAGCAGGACAGAAGGACCCTTCTGCCTCTTTAGATAAGATGGTCCAGACAGCCACCAATACCCTTTATAACAGAACAAGAGAGGGAGGCCAAGGCCCAGGAAAGGGATAAAAGGAAAGAGACAAGGCATGCCCAGATGCTGGCTACACTCCAGGGAAGCCTTATGGCAAATCCCAAGTTCATAAAGGACAAGGCATGAGGCAAATGCCTAATCTGTAGACAGGCAGGACATTGGGCCCAAGAGTGTCCAAACCGTGACAAGTCTCCTAAAATGACTTGCTACAAATGCCATCAGTTGGGACACTGGGCAGCACTCTACCTTGGAGACCCAAGAGCCTCAAGGTCAAGCACCAAGTCTTCCCTCACGATGGTTCAACAGGACTGAAGTGGCCCACTCCAGCCAGCCTGCCTGTCATAGATAACCATCAGGGGACTGGAGCCAAGAGTACAACTGGATGTGGCAGGTAGGTCCAAGAATTTCTTGGTTGACACAGAGGCTACCTACTCTGTCCTGACCTTCCACTCTAGAGCCTTCTCTTCCCAAATCTGTACCAATTTGGGTGCTACATGGAAAACAATTACAAAAAGATTCACCCAAGTACTTCTTTGTTGCTGGGATGAACAAATATTTTCCTACCAGTTTCTGGTGGTCCCTGAGTGTCCTACTCCCTTATTGGGAAGAGATATACTCACTAAACTGGGCGTCGCTCTCGTGATGGGAAGCTTTCAGCCCCCAGAGCCCTACAGTTTCTGGTTACTACAGAGAAACCCATTACACCCACTCCAATTGGGAGGGACAAAAAAATCCCTGGGAGGACAAAATTAAGCCCCAGGCTTGGAACCAGGGGACTCCTCGATGAGCCCACCAAGCTGAACTGGTCATCATTGTCCTCTGAGGTCCCACTCGGTTTCCAAACCAGAAACAATATCCCCTCAGAAGAGAAGCTCAGGAAGGTCTACAGCCTCTACTAAAGTAATTCCTTGCCTGTGGACTATTGGTCCCCATCAATTTGTCGTGTAACACCCCGACCCTCTCTGTAAAGAAAAAAGATGGGACCTGGTGAATGGTTCAAGATCTCCAGATCATAAATGAAGCTATAGCCCCCTCCATTCCACAGTATCCAATCGCTATGTAATCTTGGGAGAAATCTAGCCCAGTGCCAAATGGTTTACAGTCCTGGATATCAAAGATGCATTCTTTTGCAAACCATTGGCTTCAGTTCAGTTCTGTTCAGTCACTCAGTCATGCCCGACTCTTTGCAACCCCATGAACTACAGCACGTCAGGCCTCCTTGTCCATCACCAACTCTCAGAGTCCACCAAAACCCATGTCCATTGAGTCAGTGATGCCATCTAACCATCTCATCCTCTGTCGCTCCCTTCACCTCCTGCCCTCAATCTTTCCCAGCATCAGGGTCTTTTCAAATGAGTCAGCTCTTCACATCAGCTGGGCAAAGGATTGGGGTTTCAGCTTCAACATCAATCCTTCCAATGAACACCCAGAACTGATCTCCTTTAGGATGGACTGGTTGGATCTCCTTGCAGTTCAAGGGACTCTCAAGAGTCTTTTCCAACACCGCAGTTCCAAAGCATCGATTATGAACCCCAAAATGTTTTTTTGCCTTCGAGTGGGAGGCTCCAGGAGAAAAACACCAACAGATGACTTGGACAGTATTACCTCAGGGGTTCAGAGATAGCCCTCACCTGTTTGGGCAGGCTTTAAGCCAAGATCTCCTAGATCTGGACCTGGGATCTAATGGGAAAATATTATAATATGTAAATGACCTATTAATCTGCTCTCCAGGTGAGAAAAATGCCCAACAACATGCAAATCAGGTTCTAAACTTTTTGGCAGAGTGGGGGTATAAAGTCTCCCATGCCTTAGCATGGTTCAGACAAAGGTCACTTACCTGGCAGTTCAGATTACACAGGGGTCCAGGAAGCTGCCCCTCTGATCGGGTACAAGCAATGCTCCAGCTGCCCTCTCCTACAACTCCAAAACAATTGTGAACTTTCCTGAGGCTAACTGTAGAATCTGGATATTGTAGAATCTGGATATCCAACTATGGTCTAATTGTTCAGCCTTTATATGAAAGCTTGAAGGGATGGGATGACTCAATCCTACTGATGTGGAGAACTCCTCAAAAGAAGGTAGAGGCTACACTAAAACAAAATTTAATTCAAGCACCTGCCTTGAGGTTGCCAGACTCAGAAAAAGCATTCCAACTTTATGTTCATGAAAAGAAAGGAATAGACTTGAGAGTGTTAACTCAAAGGTTGGGACCTAAGCCCCAAGCCTGTAGCTTACTTATCCAAGAGGTTCAACCCAACTGCCTGAGGCTGACATCCCTGCCTTCGAAATCTTGCAGCTATTGCAGTCCTGATAGAAGATGCCTTAAAACTCTTTGGGGGGCAAACTATTTTTAGCCAGCCACCAAGTGAAATGACTCCTAACTGGGAGAGGTCATTCATGGATATCTGATCAAAGGATCCTCAGTTATCAAGTAGTGCTGATGGAAAATCCAGCTCTTACTACATCACTTTGTGAGGTTCTTAACCCAGCATCCTCCTGCCTACCTTAGTGCACTTTCCCTTTTCACTCTTGCCTAGAAACTTTGAGCCACTGGACAAACCATGAGATGGATTGTCAGAAGAACCTCTGACCATCCTGAGGAAATCTGGTACACTGATAGAAGCAGCTTTGTCTTAGATGGAAAAGGATGAGCTGGATATGCAGTAATCTCCAATTTTGAGATCAGAGGCTAAACATTCGCCACCAGGTACTTCAGCACAATTACCTGAGCTAAGGGCCCTGACTGGAGCTTTAGAACTGGGAAAAGGAAAAGGACCGACTCCATTGCACCGACTCCAAGTATGCTTTTCTGGTGCTACATGCACATGATGCTATTTGGAAAAAAAGAAGCCACTTTCCACAGGTCCCTAATCAAATATGGTGATCAAATCCTTAGGCTCTTGGAGGCAGTCCCTCTGCCTGCTAAGGTTTCAGTCTCCCATTGTAAAGGACACCAAAAAGGGAGCAGGGAAGTGACACAAGGGCACCAAAAAGCTGATCAGCCATCTAAGAGAGCAGCATTACAGAAAAATGACCTAATAGGGGTTGCCACCTTAGTTCACAGACTAATTTGTCAGAAACTCCTTCATATATTGAAGGTGAGACTCTTAAAACTAAGAGTGAGGGCTTTCAAGAAGATCATATCGGGTGGTTCTTAAAAGAGGAACTCCTTTTTCTGCCTGGGAACCTCCAGTGGAAATTAGTAAACTCCTTACATGCCACCACTTATTTAGGGGAGAAGGCCCTCCAAAGATTACTAGAAAGATCCTTCAGAGGAACAGGCCCCCAAACAACTATAAGGCAAGCGGTCTCTTCTTGTCCCACTTACCAATTAAACAACCCCCAAGGAGCTCAAAGATCCCAGCTGGCCCAGCCCATCCAACAACATGGGACCTACCCAGGAGAGGACTGGACTTCACCCAGATGTCAGTTTCTCAAGGGTAGAAATACCTACTAGTCATGATAGATACATTCACAGGATGGATTGAAGGCTTTCCCACCTGGACTGAGAAGGCTGAGCAGGTGGTAAAAAAAAAAAAAAAAAAAAAAAAAAAAAACTGCTCCATGAAATTATTATGAGATTTGGTCTGCCCAGGTCATTACAAAATGACAATGGGACATCATTTACTTCTATGGTCATCCAAAGGCTCTCTAAAGCATTGGGCATTACTTATCTACATTGTGCCTGGAGGCCTCAGTCTTCAGGAAAAGTAGAAAGAACCAACAAATTCTTAAAATCAGTAATAAAAAATATAACCCAGGAGACCTCCCTTACTCTCCTCCACACTCGTATTGCCCCTAAGGAACAGGGTGGCCTTAGTCTTCATGAGATCCTATATGGAAAAACTTTTGTTTATGTCAATGACCTATTCCTAGATCCAGAGGCTCAGGCCCTCTGGTTATATACCATGGCCATTGGGCAATTCCAACAGGGTGTCAACCAGGACACAAAAGATTTCTAAAGATTCACCACTATATGCTCCAAGGACTCAAGTCCTAATAAAGTCTGGAAAGATGGGTCCCTGAAGGCTCAACTATAGCCCACAAGGAAGGGCTGTAATACCTTCTACCCCTACAACAGTCAAGATATCAGTATATGACTCTTGGATTCACTACTCATGAGTCAAGCCATGGAAGAAAACAGAAGAGGACACAATACACCTGTGAGTTTCTGGGAGCTCTCAGGTATCTATTCAGAATGACAAATGGGTGCCATTCTAATGAACACCCCCAAAATTAAGTTTCTGGTGATGAGATTTCTCAGGATAGCTCTAAAGAGTCAACAAAGCTTGGCAGGGATTGTACTCCAAAATAGACAGGAGATAGATCTCCTGATACCTGAACAAGGAGGGACTTGAGCCATCTTGAATGTGATATGTTGTTTCTGGGTAAATACCTTCAGCTAAGTTAAAGAAAGTCTCACAGTCCTTAAGAAAAACATTCCAGATCCTACAAGATCTCAAAGAACAAGCTGCAGAGTTCTCAGGGTGGCAACAATCTCTCTTTGGGGGATCCTTCTCCTGGTGAGGGGGAATTTGGAGTTGGTAATGAGTGCCCCCTCAACCCATGTTATCACCATATTGATTTTGCTTATGATTGCTCCGTGTATTATCAATTGTCTAACCCATTTTATCTCTGCCCAGGTCAACAAGTTAAACATGCAGTGCCAGTTCAAGAAGGATATATAAAACTGCAGCCAACCATGGAAAATATCACTCACCATTAGATAAACACTACTATAAGGACTCTAAAGCCTGAGACTAGCAAGAGGGGGAGGCACAATGCCCCTCACCATCCCAGTTCAGCAAGAAGTAGCCAGAGAGACCTCAATGCCCCTTATGCCTAAAGAATTGGTCTTCCCATCTCTTGGCAGGGTTATGTTAGGTAGTTAGAATAGGAAAAAGGAGTCCAGAATGGCAGTGGCTAAAATACAGAGAAGGGAAAACCCTGTGAAAATAGAACAAAGGAAGGTCCGAGGACCAGAGTGAGAACCTCAGGTGAAGCAAACAGCCCTCCTGGCTAGCCCAATTTACATAGGGCAGGTTCAAGGGGAAGAGAAAAAAACAGATAAAAGGAAGAACCAAATTGAGTCTTGCTCTTTTCTTCGTGTCTTTTGGTTCAGCCCGCCCTCATGCCTCAAGGATGTGTTTTCCTTTGCCTGCCAAATAAAACTGAGCTGTAACTGAGCTGTAACACTGGTCTGTCTGTTGCTTCAAATTTTTGCTGTGGTGAGACAGAACCGAGGAAATTACAAACTCCCCTGACACTAATAACTTGTTCAGTAACTAGATACACCAGCTATTCAGAAAGGTCAATTTTCTTGACTCAAAGCCCATTGTTATCTTTAATCTCTCTTTAAAAAACTAAGAATATCAATTTCCTTACAAAAATGATGGAGAATAAAAGACTTTAGGAAAACTACATCCAAATGTCATTTTCAACTTTTTTAAGCCTCAATTCATGAGTAAAAGAGGAAAAAAGGAAAGGATGAAAAAAGAGTGTGAAGGAGGGAAGTAGAGAGGAAGGAAAAGAAAGAGGGAAAAAAGGGAGGGAACAAAGGAAGAAAGCAGTCAATTTTCAAGACATCTTTGAGACAGGGTAATCTGAATATGGACTGGGTATTGATATTAAGGAATTATTAGCAATTTAGCTAAGTGTGATAAAGACAAAGTGGCTATTTAAAAAACATCTATGTAAATTAAGCATACTGAAATATACTGAAATATATATGATTAAGTAATAAGCTGCCTGGTGTGATACTGTGAGATATATATATATACTTGTTCTTCATTCTGTTTCTGCTACAGAACTTCTAAAACCCTTGGAACTTCCCCAGTATGAGAGCAATAAATATACCCATTTTTTATGTTAATGGGAAACTTTTGGAAAGCACCTAAGTATGAAGGACTGTTGCCAGAGGAGTCAATCAAGTGATTAGTATTGGATCTTTCAGTTCCACTCCACTGATCTCTGGAAGGGGAGAGGGTCTGAGGTTGGATCAATCAACAATGGCAATTGATTTAGTGAGTCAGATGCCTCCATGAAAACCCAAAAGGACAGGTTCAGAGAGCTTCTGGGTTTGTCAATGTGTGGATATACTAAAAGAATGATACTCCTGGAGAGGACATGGAAGCACAGCACTTTTCCTATCCCTTGCCTAATGCATCTCTTTCATCTGAGTATTCCGGAGTTACATCTTTTTATAATAAAACAACAATCTAGTAAGTAAATCATTCCCTGAGTTCTGTGAGTCACCTTGGAAAATTAATTGAACCCAAGAAGGAATTGCGGGAACCTACAATTTGTAACCTGGTTGGTAGTAAGCACAAGTAATAATCTGAACTTACAACTGGAGTCTGAAATAATGGCAGGGGGACAGGTATGGCAGTCCTACAGAACTAGACTCTTATAGAATACAATTACCTCCAAGTAGATTGTGTCAGAGCTGAGTTGAATTATAGGCAACAGTTATTGCTTGGAGATTTGCTTGGATATCAACAACACATTGAAACTGGGTCCAGAAACCTAATACTTGATATTTACTTTAAAATACTCTGGAGGGAGGAGTGGAGGAAGCAGTGGAGATAGATGAAAGAAACAGGAAAAATGCAATAATTGTTGAAGATAGGTCAAAGGTAGGTCATAAAAGTACATTGTTCCATCTTCTCTATTTTTTGTGATTAAATTGTATATAATAAAATATTTTAAATAAATCAGAGAAAGTCACATGCCCACATGTTTTGATTCATTTTAACTATGTCTCTTCCATAACTTTTGACTTAAATAAATAAGGCAGCTTTTCCAAGAAATCACCTCTGCATGCTGCTAAGTCACTTCAGTCATGTCCGATTCTGTATGACCCCATAGACTGCAGCCCACCAGGCTCCTCCATCCCTGGGATTCTCCAGGCAAGAACACTGGAGTGCGCTGCCATTTCCTTCTCCAGTGCATGAAAGTGAAAAGTGAAAGTCAAGTCGCTCAGTCGTGTCCGACTCTTTGCGACCTCTGCATAAACATATTATATCTAACTCATTGTACTATAATTCCTTTATTTTTTAGAGCATAACTTGAAATCTAAAACTAATAAATTTATTCCAAAGCTATTCTTTGCCCTGAGGAAACCACAGTCCTCAACTGATGAAATAATTGAGAGTTGTATCTTCCTAAGTATCTCTTGATACAACCATTAAGTCTCAATTTACCACAATCTTGGGTATCATATATTTGCATCCATATCTTGAATGCCTTATCTCTAAAGAAGAAATCAGAATTTTGTGAAAAACAAAAGGACTTGGGAAACTGCCTTCACAAACAATTGAGAACTGGGAACTGATCAGTTTTCAGACATATTTTATAGGAGGTATCTGAATCTTGTCAGGCTGAACTACTTCAAAATACTTATTAAAAATATGCTGCTATATTTGCTGCCGTTATGCAGAGCCTTCCCTGGTGGCTCAGTCAGTAAAGAATCTGCCTGTATTGCAGGAGACCCAGATTCGATCCTGGAATGGGAAAATCCCCTAAAGAAGGAAATGGCAACCTACTCCAGTATTCTTGCCTGGAATGCTGGGGTCTAGCCCTGGGGGATCCAGGGTAATTCGAAGGGGAGATGGAGTAGGTGAGGAAAAATTTACTTATTTAGAAATATAAAAGAGAGATTAGGAAAGAATAGTGTAGTGAGAAATTTAGTGGAGAAAAGATGCTGAATAATTTGGTTTATGAGGAAAACTAATAAAGTTCCAAGACAAGGAACTTGCATCGTCTGTGTTAGGCCACCAGCACCCATTTGAATAGCAGAGGGTGCCCCATCTTAGGCTCCCTCTCTCATGGATCTTAGAAACCAGGGCAAGTAAGTAGATGTAGTGAGCCTTCCCACTCCAGATGGGAATTCAGCCTGAAAAGGAGAGGGAGGGAGAGGGAGAAAGAGAGAAAGATTAGACACGGGGGAGGCCAGGGTTGTGCAAAACCCCCCTCAATTTTATTATTTAAAAGGTGTTTATATACCTTAAGTTTTACATAATGGAAGATACAGAGTCATGCAGGGGCAGCAGTCCAGACCCTTTCTGTATATTTTTTTTTGTATACAAAAGGTCTCAGGTGATTTACATTATCTTCTGGCCAAAAGATCTGTTAACACTTTATGGCTCTCTTCCTTAATGAATATTAATCTCATTTCCCCTGAAGTGTTTTTCTTTAATCTGCATCTCCCTTAAAGCACTAAAGTTACATCCCTATAGAACAAAGGTGCAGTGGGTTATAAACAAAGAAGGTACTTAACTCAAAGATCTATGTTGCTACTTGTTTTTTCTGTATACTAATATATTAATGAACGCACTCCGGGTACACAACAAATAAAAGATATAGAAACTTGACAGCAAGTATTGGCTCAACAATGAAACGCTTAATCAGTTTTATTCTAATGATTTTTCCTAGAATATTTTAGGCTTTTTGTGCCTCTCGTGGTTGGGAGGCTGTAAATAATCACATGCACAGTTGTAAAAATCCTGCAGGCAGGCTAGAAAGCCATCAGAGGGGTTTTTGGATTGAAACACTCGTATTATGCCCAGGAGACTTACAATCTAAAAGTTCTAAATTAACTTTTTCCAGAAAAAGGTGGTGGGGGGATAGGCCCCTGTTAATGTCAGAAGAGTAGGTGGAAAACATAACACAGTAAAGCAGGCAGACTCCGGTTTTCAGAGGTGGATGCTCAAGAAATTCCAAGGGGGACCCCTGAAGCCTGATCGCCCTTACGTTTTGTCAGGTTTCCTTCCTCATGACCTTTGTCATGGGCAAGGTTCCTCACACTGGCTCCCAGCACTGGAAAATCCCATGGACAGAGAAGCCTGATGGGCTACAGTCCATGTGGTTGCAAGAGCTGGATACAACTTAGTGACTAATCCACAACCACATAATGTGCAGAGCTTTCACATTTTAATGCCTCTGATCTGGAGTAAATCCTGCCTAAATTAATACCATCAAGACTGTAGTCGTGACATAGTTGTAAAAAGCTGAATATGCCTACATATGCACAAAAAGAAGGAAAGAAAGAAAGAAAAAGAAAAACTTTATTGACTTTGGCATAGTTAATAAAGCAGAAATAGACGTTTTTCTACAATCTAAAAGTTCTAAATTAACTTTTTCCAGAAAAAGGTGGTGGGGGGATAGGCCCCTGTTAATGTCAGAAGAGTAGGTGGAAAACATAACACAGTAAAGCAGGCAGACTCCGGTTTTCAGAGGTGGATGCTCAAGAAATTCCAAGGGGGACCCCTGAAGCCTGATCGCCCTTACGTTTTGTCAGGTTTCCTTCCTCATGACCTTTGTCATGGGCAAGGTTCCTCACACTGGCTCCCAGCACTGGAAAATCCCATGGACAGAGAAGCCTGATGGGCTACAGTCCATGTGGTTGCAAGAGCTGGATACAACTTAGTGACTAATCCACAACCACATAATGTGCAGAGCTTTCACATTTTAATGCCTCTGATCTGGAGTAAATCCTGCCTAAATTAATACCATCAAGACTGTAGTCGTGACATAGTTGTAAAAAGCTGAATATGCCTACATATGCACAAAAAGAAGGAAAGAAAGAAAGAAAAAGAAAAACTTTATTGACTTTGGCATAGTTAATAAAGCAGAAATAGACGTTTTTCTGGAACTCTTTTGCTTTCCCGAAGATCCAGTAGGAAAGTTAGAATTTCAGTATAAAGAAATTTGAGGATAATTCAACTAATTTTCATGGTTTTTTTAAAATATGTATACATGTTTTAATCATAATTTTAAAACTATCTGCATAAATCCAAAAAACTTTCTTTCA
>SJYC01143490.1:0-16434 GCA_006408675.1 Madoqua kirkii
CTGTGGTTGCTGCCATCTTGGAATGAGGACTTCAGTTATCATTTCCAATGCTCTGTGGCTGGTCCTGCTACAGGAAAAGAGGATAGACTAAAATTATGACCTACTGATTCCATGGGGTCACAAAGAATCAGACATGACTGAGCGACTTCACTTCAGGACTACTGGGAGAATGGCAATGAAACATGTATACAATCATATAAGAAATGAAGTGCCAGTCTATGTTCAATACAGGATACAGGATGCTTGGGGCTGGTGTACGGGATGATCCAGGGAGATGGGAGGGGGAGGGGAGAAGGGAGGTGGGAGGGGGCTTCACCATTGGGAGATCGTGTACACCTGTGACTGATTCATGTCAATGTATGGCAAAACCAATACAGTACTGTAAAATAGAATAAAGTATTAAAAAATTAATAAAATAAAATAAAGCTAATTAAGTTTCTCTTTTAAGTAAAGTAAGCTGGTGCAAAAACTTTAATTTAGCTTCTCTCTCTCTCTGTTAAGAAGATACCTTTTCCTCAGATATTGAACTGCCTTTGATGATAGATTTAAGTTTCTTTATCTCTTAAATGATCTGTTCTAAAATCCCTTATTGTTACCTTGGCTAAGTGAATAGTATTGTTTCACAATGACCTATAATCCTATCTGACTGAGTGTTCTAAATCTTTTTGTTGACAAAGCTTCCTAAATCATTCTAATGAAGAAGATTTCTAGCTAACTTTGGGATGCTTCAGAGGGTCCCTGAAACATCCCAAAGAAAGATATTACACTAATTAGGCTCATTTTGTATACAGAATAACATGGGAGTATTGTCAAGTGAGTAAGTCTCGGGTTATATTGTATGGTGAATGTGAATGAATGTGAAGTCACTCAGTTGTGTCCGACTCTTTCGACCCCATGGACTGTAGCCTACCAGGCTCCTCTGTCCATGGGATTTTCCAGGCAATAGTACTGGAGTGGATTGCCATTTCCTTCTCCAAGGGATCTTCCCAACCCAGCGATCGAATCCGGGTCTCCCGGATCGCCGACAGATGTTTTACCATCTGAGCTATTAGGGAAGTCCATATTGTATGGTAAATGTTACTAATATCAGAGAAGGCAATGGCACCCCACTCCAGTACTCTTGCCTGGAAAATCCCATGGATGGAGGAGTCTGACAGGCTGCAGTCCATGGGGTCACTAAGAGTCCTGCACGACTGAGTGACTTTACTTTCACTTTTCACTTTCATACATTGGAGAAGGAAATGGCAACCCACTCCAGTGTCCTTGCCTGGAGAATCCCAGGAACAGAGGAGACTGGTGGGCTGCCGTCTATGAGGTCGCACAGAGTCGGACACGACTGAAGCAACTTAGTAGTAGCAGATCTCCTTTCAATTTTATGGTTCTATGTTTCTAAATAAAATCTTGTGAACCTGTAAGTCATAAATATAAAAGATAATTTCTTCAATTAGACACCCACTCCTAGATTCATTAGGCACAGCAATGGATAAGAAAAGGCAAAGTTCTAAAACCATGAAATAATATGTTATCAAATAGTCATATAAAAAATTCTTTAGCTAATTTTATTCTGTATTAACTTCGGTATGAAATTAAGGAAAATTTATTAACAATGCCACTCTAACCCCATTCCTAGACAGAAAAGTAATCTACCTTCCCTCTGATATTTACCATTAGGCAAATGAACTACTATATTCATAAGTGATCTTATTCATTGTTGATTCTTCACTGTCTTTGAGCATCACTGAGTTTTACAGTAATTTTTTAAATTTTAAAATGAATGAGAATTTTTGTATTTCCTTCACTAAACAACTTTTTTCTTTTGCCTTTTTGTTAGATTACCCTCCATGAAGAGGGGAAATGGATACTAAACTTCCTAGAATACTCAGTTTTTGACATGACGACAACTTTGTTTAACTCATACTACTTTAAGAACAGAAGAAAAAAGATCCATTAGAAAATAAAAGACTATTAGAAAAAGAAAATGTAAGGAAGAAGAGAAAAGGGGAAGGAAAGAGAATGTATGCTTTTCTTTTATTTACCAGCAATTGGGCAAGTAAGGACAAAATCTGAAATTTGTCATAGCTTTGGCTCTGAATTCTCTGAATTTATCACATGGCTGTATTTACTCAAATGGCAAAAGATAGCTTTCTGTCTTGTCTACAAGTTAGCTTTGCTTTTCTAGCTGAAGCCATCTTTGAGAATTCATATAACATATAAACAGTGAACCATTAACAAGAAAATTTAGAGTATTTGAATGAAGATTAAATGTCAACTTATTTTCCTAATCATATTAGGCACGTTATTCCTGGTTAAATAAAATTTTCTCTAGTTTTAAAAATAATTTTTAATATTATTAGAGCAGCAAATGCAAGCCTTAGAAAGAGTATTTGATTATTATGCTAGAAAACTGATGATACAAAAAATAAATTTGAGCAAAAGATTCAAAATAATTCTAGTATTTTCTGGTAGCATAGCAAATTTTTAAAAAGTTCCTCTTTGAATAAGATGTCCACCTATATGTACTTAAAGATCTACTGTAGAGAGTTAATTGGTGGCCCATATTGGCGCAGGAGGGTATATTATAGTTACATCAATGCACAGTGGGATGTCCCAGTAAAACTAAATATAAGTCAGCTTTGATTCCTTTGCTCAGAACCATCTAACCTAATTTTAGATAGCCTGGATCTTCCTCTGAGCAACTTTGTGGAAAGCATGCTCTGAGTCTATTGCCCTGGAAAGCAGAGCAAAATCTACATCTGTTGACCTTTAAATAACTGCATTTTGAAATACTATAAAAGAGGAAAGGATTGCACACATTCACAAATACACACAAATACACACCTCTGTCTCTACCTTTTCTAAGAAAATTAAAATGCTGTACTATCTAATGGATATTGCTTTAAAAATAAAACCAATACCATTAAAATTAGACTATTACAAAATCAGGCAACAATTAGAGTGTGGAGCATTCTTAGTGATGCTCCCACTCGCACAAATACTTAGCTACTGTAAACTCCACAGAATTTCTACTCCACTTTCTAACCATATTTATTCTTAAGTATTTTTGTTTGAAATTCACTTTTTCAATTCCAACATTGCTCATCTGTTCTGTGAGCCATGTGGAAGTGAAGTAAACAGAGCTCTAAACATTTCAGATAGGGCAATTAAACATGTGGTTTCTCTAGACACAAATTACAGCATCAGCATTTGCAGCTCAAGACACCACTGATGAATCAGCCTAAAATAAAGTCTTCAGTGGAGCTGATACTTTATTTTGCACTATCCTACCAAGATTACATCATCATGGCTAAATCCATGACCTAGTAATACTTTGTTAAGAATACCAAAGTTTAGGCATTTTTATTGAAATCATGAAAACAGAGGATGCCAGATCCTACCCTGGGGGTTGAAAATTTTCTCTTGCATTTTTACTTTTTAGCACGTAAAAATAATAGTGACATCAACTGTGGATCTGCAGAAACTCAATGTCATGGATTCAGGTTAGGAGAAAAATGAAAGTGCAAGTGTAAGTCACTCAGTCGTACCGGACCCTTTGTGGCCCCATGGACTATACAATCCATAGAATTCTCTAGGCCAGAATACTGGAGTGAGTAGCCTTTCTCTTCTCCAGGGGATCTTCCCAACCCAGAGATTGAAACCAGGTCTCCCTCATTGCAGGTGGATTCTTTACCAGCTGGGCCATAAGGGAAGCCCAAGAATACTGGAGTGGGTAGTGTATTCCTTCTCCAGTGGATCTTCCTGACTCAGGAGTCCAACCAGATCTCCTGCATTGCAGGCAGATTCTTTACCAACTAAGCTATCAGGGAAGCCCCTGGTTAGGAGAAAGTATCTATGTAAATAAAGAGATGTTTTGTTTACTATTTATGATCTCAAGAGCTGTATGAATATGTGAAAAAAATCAAACATATTATGCGTAAAAGTAAATATTATAGCAAAGAATAAAATGTAACAATAAAAGGTAGGAAAACAAAAATATTCCTTAGGATACCATGAAATATGTTAGCAATTTGAAGAGGTAGAAAGAAAGTAAATGTCACAATTCTATCACAATAAATCTGCTTGACATTATTACTGAAGTAACAGTTGACATATAAGCAGATGATTCTATTTTTTCATTACAGATCCCTATTATGGTGCTTGGCTTATATTAAGCACTCAACAAATATTTATTGAATAAATCCAATGAACTAGTGGTCTTTACAAGAAACCTTTAGTATTATTGTTACCATTTTATTTGTATGATTCCTATTTTACAATTTAATACTGTTATTAACATTCTACAAATGAGAAATCAGAGTGTGAAATGTTCTACTCTATCTTGACTCCAAACCTGAGCACTAGCCACTATACCCTTTGTAGTGCCAACTACAAATTGGCACTTGCCATGGGTGCTTGCCATTTACCTCCACAAGGATTAAATCATGCGGAACTGCAGCTGCTGACTTTCAACACCCCCTTGAAAGGAGTTCAGAGTGGAGGGCAGAAATGAGGCACTTTATGCTCTGGGAAAGGACAGGTCTGTATAGTTAGATATTTTCAGGAGCCAATTTTATGAGCCCAATTCTTTTATCTCCCTATCTAGAAAAGCACTAAAATCCTTCAAGGTGATGACTGTTTCTCATGAAAGCTTCATGAGATTAGCAGAAAGCTTCTCAAGACTAGCAGAAAGTTTCTGGAAAAATATGTGCTTGACTGAATGTACTCTTCCTTCACCAAAATCACATATATACTGTCCTTTCTTCCTACCTCTTTGGATTAGTTTCTCAGAGCTATCTGAGGTGCTATCTACTGTACTGCAGTCCTTATTTTGCTGCAAATAAAACTTAATTCACAAATTTCTCAAGTTGAGTGTTTTTTAGGTCACCATTGCCATCTCTTGTTGTTAAAACCAGATTTCCTATATGAAATAGTAGGTGGAAAGAAGGGTCAATAAATATTAGATATCACTATGAGTTGGGCTGGTAACCAAAATTTCATGAAGGACACAGATAGCTAAAAATCACAATGTAGCTAAGATTAAAAAAAAAAATGGAGATGATATCTAAAGGTGGCCTTAGCAAAGAAGGCACAAAGGCACAACTGACACTGAAGGTCAGCCAATGGACAGCTCTGGCTGCTGCATAGGGTGGCCTCTGTGGATGGGTTTCCCTGGAGCTGGCACATTAAGTCCTCAAAGCACTTGGGGAAATTCAACAGTCAGAAGTCCTTAACATGTTAGAGGGCCAGAAATACTAAAGGTCTGGAAGCTTTTTGAACCACAGACTAGAAATAAACCAGAGGCAAAGGGTCCCAGGTAAATCATCTTTAAGAGAAATTGTGATATTAAGGGCTATGTAGGGTTTACTACCAATCACCCAGGAGTTATGTGAGGCTACAAAAACCTAGAAGAAAATTACCTTACGGCCAAATGAATTGAGCCAAATAATTTAGAAGGAAGACATTTCAAAATCAAGGCTTACAGAAATATCAAACTAAGGCAGAGTCATGGGAATGGTGTAAATTAAAAGAGTACATTTCAGTCACAAGGAAAACAAGTCAGAAGCCCTGTGTGAACTGGAGTCAACCACCTTGAGTGTTACATACATTATATCTGTTTTGTGGCATTACGTTTCACATGGCAGCCTTAGTTGTTTACCTCGTAACAAAGACTTGTGGCATAGCAGTGAACCTCATACTGAAGAATCATTTTCTGATCTGGGTGTATGTAGATCTGCCAATATATGTCAGAAAAAATTGTTGCTAAAGCAAAGGAAAATGCATTTGTGGGTAAAAAGAACTCCTGTAACAAATGATTCTGACTGGGTCACAAAAATGGGTACTAAAAGACACAGTTAGAAACATATCTTGAAGACGGACTATAAAAACTTTGAATGTTTGATGAAGAATCTGGATATTTTATTCTAGGAAATAAGAGGCAATGAAGATTTTGAGTTGGCTAGTACTCTTATAAAAGCATCACTTTCAGAAAAACGAATATAGCAGCAGCATGACCTGTAAATCAAAGATAAAAGCAAAAGATATCAGTTAGGAAGCTACTGTAACAATTCAGAGGCAAGGACCATAGATGCAAATTATACCCTTGCCTGTAAGAATTCAGAGAGTTCTGGAATATTGAAAAATGGGGAATGATAGTGGGTTTAAAAACCCAAGTTTCAGAAAAACATCTATTTCTGCTTTATTGACTATGCCAAAGCCTTTGACTGTTGTGGATCACAATAAACTGTGGAAAATTCTGAGAGAAAAGGGAATACCAGACTATCTGGCCTGCCTCTTGAGAAATCTGTATGCAGGTCAGGAAGCAACAGTTCGAACTGAATAGACTGGTTCCAAATAGGAAAAGGAGTACATCAAGGCTGTATATTGCCACCCTGCTTATTTAACTTCTATGCAGAGTACATCATGAGAAACGCTGAGCTGGAAGAAACACAAGCTGGAATCAAGATTGCCAGGAGAAATATCAATCACCGCAGATATGCAGATGACACCACCCTTATGGCACAAAGTGAAGAGGAACTCAAAAGCCTCTTGATGAAAGTGAAAGAGGAGAGTGAAAAAGTTGGCTTAAAGCTCAACATTGAGAAAACGAAGATCATGGCATCTGGTCCCATCACTTCATGGGAATTAGATGGGGAAACAGTGGAAACAGTGTCACACTTTATTTTTGAGGGCTCCAAAATCATTGCTGATGGTGATTGCAACCATGAAATTAAAAGATGCTTACTCCTTGGAAGGAAAGTTATGACCAACCTAGATAGCATATTCAAAAGCAGAGACACTACTTTGCCGACTAAGGTCCATCTAGTCAAGGTTATGGTTTTTCCAGTAGTCATGTGACAGTTGGACTGTGAAGAAGGCTGAGCACTGAAGAATTGATGCTTTTGAACTGTGGTGTTGGAGAAGACTCAGAGTCCCTTGGACTGCAAGGAGATCCAACCAGTCCATTCTGAAGGAGATCAGCCTTGGGATTTCTTTGGAAGGAATGATGCTAAAGCTGAAACTCCAGTACTTTGGCCACCTCATGTGAAGAGTTGACTCATTGGAAAAGACTCTGATGCTGGGAGGGATTGGGGGCAGGAGGAGAAGGGAACGGCAGAGGATAACATGGCTGGATGGCATCACAAACTTGATGGACGTGAAGCTGAGTGAACTCTGGGAGTTGGCAATGGACAGGGAGGCCTGGCATGCTGCGATTCATGGGGTCGCAAAGAGTCGGACTTGACTCAGTGACTAAACTGAAGAGAAATTCTGTTAAAAATGCTGAGTTCTTATCTAGAAAGAGTGCTGAAGAAAACACAGATACAAATGCACAAATATACAAAAATGCACAGATCATACTATGATGCACATACAAAAATGCACAGTTCATACTTTATGTACATTTGCAAAGGTATTGCCCTACAGACATAGCAAACATATCAATTTTTTCACTTTAGATATAAATTTCAAAGCTGTGATACTGAGTAATACATATATCTCTATTATTTAAACTATATGCATTCTATATATCAGATGTTTTGTTTTTTTGATAAGTCTAAGAGACAGTCTTGTATAATTATGCTGAATAGCACAAATATACAAAAATGCACAGATCATACTATGATGCACATACAAAAATGCACAGTTCATACTTTATGTACATTTGCAAAGGTATTGCCCTACAGACATAGCAAACATATCAATTTTTTCACTTTAGATATAAATTTCAAAGCTGTGATACTGAGTAATACATATATCTCTATTATTTAAACTATATGCATTCTATATATCAGATGTTTTGTTTTTTTGATAAGTCTAAGAGACAGTCTTGTATAATTATGCTGAATGTGCAGAATCATATTTTATTTCAGAAAAAAACATCAAAGTAAATTTAGATATTTAAATTTTCCATTAAGAACTGAACTTCGGCCAACACAGAGATACTTAAATAACCCATAATGTATTAACAAATACCATTTTGTTATAATGATGACACTGAACCATCACAGGTAGACTGTTTTTTCAAGGGATGATGTGGATTTGCACTTAATCCCCCCTGCAGCTCATCAGCACATATATGCTCAGAGAAAGGTCACAGGAAGAGTGCATCTGCACTCTAGAGCTAACTGGCCCACCTTGGAATCAAACTCTTCATTCTGGCTTCATTAGTAAAAGCGCTTCTCAACTGGCTTCCAACCCAGATGGATTTCTAAACCTGAAGTTAAGATTTTCTTTCATTTTTTCCCCCATTTTGGTGGAATGAAATGTATTAATTTATTAAACTTGCTGAAAAGTATAATCACCAGACATTTTCACCCCAAAATAATAATTAATTGGTAACAAATACTAGTTATATAATTAGTATAGGTTAAAATTAACTCTAAAATAGAAGATATTTAAATTTTCCACTAAAAACTGAACTTCAGTCAACACAGAGATATTTAAATAACTCATGATGTATTAATAATTACCACTTTGTGATAATGATGACACTGAACCATCACCAGGTAGACTGTGAGAATAATTTTTCACAGATGAAGTTACTTATTAGATTACATACCAAACTTGAGATTTTGAATAACTTTAATCACATCTAGTAGATAGTTCTATCTCGACAGTTCTACTCTGCTTTTAAAATATTTTCCTTAGCAATGATGAAATAATTAAAATCATGGAAGAATCAACTAATGTATCCATTGGAACATTCCATTATTATCAACAGTGTCAGAGTTTGGTCTAATCTGAAAATCCAAATGAATGTTTGTGTCATCTTGCTTCTTTTCTGCCTATCACATTGTCTGCTTGTATAAGTGGTTCTATTTATGGCATTACAGTAGTGCCCACTCACATGGCAGGCCCTAATCTAAAGAATATGATATTAAGAAAAAACAGTATAGCCATATGCACTTTAGTGTTCAAAGATAAAACAGACATGTTTTAATGTCTAATAAGTAGGTATATCATTTATACATTTTCAATATGAGGATTTCTAATTTCTTGCTTCTATACTAGTGTTTCTATATTCTTGTATTTCTTTCTAACTGAATTCACAGAGCCTTGACAGAAATTCAAACAAACAGGAATGTTTTGTTGTTCTAAAACCTGGCCCATTTGTTTCCATTGCAATACACAAGCCAGCTGTGCTCAAATGCACCAGCTGAAGAACAATGTGGAAATAGAGAACACAGGCTGGCAGAAATAGCATGCTAAAGGAAATAACTTTGGGCAATTCTGAAATAGTAACATAATCACAATACTAGTCAGCTATGATATGCTAATAAATATTAAATGATCCTTCAGGCATTCCATAGGGTAGAATTATTTAAACCTATATTCCACACTTCTATCTTAACTCTGTCATTCAAATTACTCGCTTTGTCCTTGCCTAAATAATTTTCTCTGTGCTTGTTAGGGCAAGTATTTTTTGTTTTGTTTGGGTGTCCTATCCAAACCCAAGTCATGATACATGCTTTGAAGAAGAATTGATGCTTTCGAACTGTAGGGCTGGAGAAGACTCTTGAGAGTCCCTTGGACAGCAAGGAGATCAAACCAGTCAATCCTGAAGGAAATCAACCCTGAATATTCATTGGAAGGACTGATGTTGAAGCTGAAGCTCCAATACTTTGGCCATCTGATGCAAAGAGCCAACTCAATGGGAAGAAAGATCCTGATGCTGGGAAAGATTGAAGGCAGGAAAAGGAGGGGATGAGAGAGGATGAGATGGTTGAATGGCATCACTGACTCAAAGGACATGAGTTTGAGCAGACTCTACGAGATAATGAAGAAGAGGGAAGCCTGGCATGCTGCAGTCCAAGGGGTTGCAAAGAGCCCTACACAACTGAACAGCAATGTAGCTAACAGAATATTCTATATGTTATTTTCTCTCCAAAATTTCAAACACTTTTCACAGTCTAATCTTCTTACCAAATACAATAAAAAACATGACGATATATCAGAACATGCAAAATGACAGAAATGCACACTTGTTTCTCCCATAATAAAAATAATAGTGATAAACTCAAGCTATATGAAATATTTCACATTGACATAACAAAATAAAATGAAGCTCAGCTGGATTCATGACTTTGTACAATTTCAAATAGTGAGACATAAATAAACTTGCTTTTTTTTTTTTTTTTGGCTCACTTGATCTTACTTAGGAAGGTTCTTCTACTACAGATTTTGTTTAAGGGAATAAGACCAGGTTTCCAGTATGCAAAAATTCAGCCTGACTCTGGGAAGGCTCAATCACAAACTAAACTTGGAATTGCCCAATGGCGATAAGCATAGAATGCCAAGATAGACAAAGAAACCTGTATAAGACTAAAGCAAAAGGAAGGGTGTTCTTGGCACATGAAATTATTTTCTCTCCTACCAGAGCCAATTTCTTATATATGAGTGATGCTTTTTAAATGTGAATCACTGTAACAAGCAGAGAACAAATGCATGAAACATATGAAATAGAGGGGGGAGGGGGAAATTTGAAGAGATGTGTTATATCATTATCAAATAAATTATTTTGTCAAAACTATATAATCTCTTTCAACATAGCATTATCTTGGAACCAAAAATAAAGACAGGTAAATACACTTATTTGCAAATTACAGTAATTTGCTTCCAAATTGTTTTGAAATAGTTGTATGTATAACCAACAAAATATAATATTTATTAATTTTAAACAGATTATCACACAATCTTAAACATACTAGGAATTAGGCATTAATATCTCTGTTTTAGAGATGAGGATAGTGATACTTAGGAGTCAGTAAGTTGCCAAAGATCTAAACACAGATGTCTCTGATTTCAAAATTCTCTTTTAATTTCATAATGTTAACTGCAGTGAAATATAGTTTATAAAATTTACCTTATCGGAAGTAATTTCAAGAAGTAATACTAAAATCTCAGCTATGTGTATTGAGCAGTTGGTATATAAGTTAAGCATGAATAAAATCTAAAACAATTTTTATGGACAGAAGAACCTTTTAAGAAATAACTAGAAAATTATTTAAACATCTTTATATAGATAAGATAACATTATGTAGCTGATATTTCTTTCAATATCTATTTTAGATGAGGCCATCATTAAAAACAGCATTGCAGAGAAATCAAAAGAAGACATTTTTAGTTACTCAATCAACCAATCCTATCCTATCTTTAGACTTCCTTTCGGGTAAAATCATAAATGACTTGTTTTGGATTTCAGTAACTTGAGCTTGAGAATATAACTAATGCACATTGTTACATAGAGGTGGAGAGAAAGTAACATCAGTATAAAGTTAGTAATTAGGAGAGATGTTATTTGGTTCACATAACTTTCACTATGCATATTTATTTAACGATAATTTTTCTATCCCAATAAAACCATGGTCAGGATATTGAGAATAGAAGTACGAAATACTGCTTTTCCTCAAGAAGCTATTGGGCTTTGCACATTGCAGATAAATTTAATAAATCACAGAATGTTAGAAGTTACCTAACTCAGTGATCTGCTTTGCTGCACAAGGAATCTGAGGTCAAACAGCTAGTGGCAATATGCAGTAGAGACCTGAAATTTTATTTCCAAGAAGAGAAATAATGTGGTAAAATATAGTCTACTGAAGAGTTACCTGGAAGGGAATTAAAAAATAATGATTCAATATCTGGATTAGATAAGGCAAATCATGTTATTCCTCATAGCACAGTCTTATATCATGTAAAGCAAATGTAATATTAAACTTGAATAATTATTTGCATTCGTGCCTTCTAGAATATTTTATCTTTTTAAGCCTCTTAGAGTAAAGCAATATTTACAATTAGATATGGTTTTGTGACTAATTTATGGCCAATAGGATATAAAAATAAGAGTCTTGTGTTTCCTTTCTAGAATGTTGCACTAAAATATAACCAAATATGCTCCTTCTTTCTTCATTTCTCCTGCTATTTCAAATGTGCACATGTTGGCTGGGTCACTAGAACTAGGGACACTCATGGAGACAGAAGAACAGAGAACTGGAGGCATTTTGGGTTCTACATAACTATTTATTAATAGCTGCCACACCAATCCTGAATGCTTGCATACAAGAGAAGTCAACATTTAAGTCAATATTTTGAGGGTTCTCTGGTACTTCCGGGCAAATAGAATACTAATGCATGGGCTTCTCAGGTGGTGCTCATGGTAAAGAACATGCCAGCAAATGCAGGACACATAGAAGATGCAGGTTCAATCTCTGGGTCTGGAAGATCCCCTAGAGAAGGGCATGGCAACTCACTTTAGTATCCTAGAAAATCCCATGGACCAAGGAGTCTGGAAGGCTACAGTTCAATAGGATCACAAAGAGTCAGACAGACTAAAGCAATTTAGCTTGCACACATGCCCACTTGTGTGTGTGTGTGTGTGTGTGTGTGTGTGTATGTGTGTGTGTTTCAATTTCATAACTACCACTGTTTTAGTCTCATCCTGTATCAGTTATATGACTGGAAACTAACCTGATAACATTGGGAACATATTGACAAATTACACACACAGACATGTCACACACACACACACACACACACACACACACACTCCTACACCCACTCACCCAGAAAGAGAGAGAGAGAACATACCCAAAACCCTTGAATAAAGGCTCTAATAATCATTTGCCTCTCTGAACTATAAAACATTGTGCAGATTATTTAACAACAACAACAAAAAAGCTGTACCAGGAAAGATCAGCATTTGAACTTGAATGAAGGGTACTGTACTGCTTTAAATAAAGGAGCTCTTCAAAGAAACACAAATGATTCTTTAATCTATTGTGTTAAATGAAATCTAATTGGATGTCCTTTAAAAGCATCGTGTATTTTTGTATAGGCTCTAATAATCATTTGCCTCTCTGAACTATAAAACATTGTGCAGATTATTTAACAACAACAACAAAAAAGCTGTACCAGGAAAGATCAGCATTTGAACTTGAATGAAGGGTACTGTACTGCTTTAAATAAAGGAGCTCTTCAAAGAAACACAAATGATTCTTTAATCTATTGTGTTAAATGAAATCTAATTGGATGTCCTTTAAAAGCATCGTGTATTTTTGTATTGACCCCAAACTGAGAGTGGATTATTGGACTTACAAGAACGCAATGTTTTAATTTTTGCTATGAAGCTTCACTCCTATCAGCAACACTCTTCTAAACTCTCACCACTACAGAAATCCAATATGAGAACTTACTATTCTAACAGTTTGGTTGAATGAACATTTTTCAAAGATGAATGTAGAGATCATTAGATCATAAACTTACATTCTGGACTAAATAAAATTCTTTCCTATCTTCTTTCCCTTTTGCGCTCCCTCACTTTCTTCCTCATTCACCTCCTTGGCATCTTCATCAAAGAAATTTTGAGATTTGTATAAAGGATTTTCACAGTAATATATAACCCTAAACTAAAGCAAGAATAAAAAGTTATTTTCTACCTCTCAGATAGAAATTATGAAAATAAGAAAGTTCTCATTTTGCTATAGCGTCCAATTATCTTCCTTCTTGAGTTAAATAGAAGAGTTATTTATCTGTTTAAATGTACTGCTTTATAAAATTTACCACATATAAAAGTAGGATTGCCCAAGAACGTGGTGTTTATATTCTCTTTCTATAAATCTGTCAAACTAACCAGGGATGCAAAATGTCAGAGGTGAACGTTTCACACTTCTGTTGTGAAGCCAGTTCCCCCTCTGAATTTAGTCTTAACAAAGGAATTATTCAACTATAGATCTAGATTCTAGATCCTGCAGGATATCCCAGTTTAGGTTAATGATATCAAACACTGCAAATGCAGTATCTATTCTCCTCTACCTTGATTAGAACTCCCTTCCTATTTTCTCCACTATTCAGATTACATAATTGTGTTCTTAAGTATCTTTGAAAATTATGTTGCTTCAATCTGAATATTTAAATTGTGGTGTAGTTAGTTTTAATACTACAGAAGAGAAAAAGCAGTTATTTACTCCCACCAAACTTAACTACCTTCTCAATCCAAGGTTTTAAAATAAAATATTGCTATGGTTGGACAACTAACAAACACGCACTGTATACAGTCTAGAATCTAAGTTGGTAGTTTGGGGTTATAAAATATCTATCCATGCCTTGACACAGATAACTTCATTCAATAAATATTGAATACCCATTCTATGAAGTGCAATTGTGCAGTAGTTTGAGCATTCTTTGGCATTGTCTTTCCTAGGGATTGGAATGAAAACAGACATTTTCCAGTCCTGTGGCCGCTGCTGAGTTTTCCAAATTTGCGGGCAAATTGAGTGCAGCACTTTCACAGCATCATCTTTTAGGATTTGAAATAGCTCAACTGGAATTCTATCACCTCCACTAGCTTTGTTCATAGTGATACTTCTGAAGGCCCACTTGACTTTACTTTCCAGGATGTCTGGCTCTAGGTGAGTGATCACATCATTGTGATTATCTGGGTCATGAGGATCTTTTTTGTATAGTTTTGTGTATTCTTGCCACTTCTTCTTAGTATCTTGTTTCTGTCAGGTCCCTACCATTTCTGTCCTTTATTGAGCCCATCTTTGCACAAAATGTTCCCTTAGTATCTCTAATTTTCTTGAAGAGATCTCTAGTCTTTCCCATTCTATTCCTCTGTTTCTTTGAATTGATCATTGAAGAAGGCTTTCTTATCTCTCCTTGCTACTCTCTGGAACTCTGCATTCCAGAGAGTAGGAAAGATGGGCATATCTTTCCTTTTCTCCTTTGTTTTCGCTACTCTTCATTTCACAAATATTTGTAAGGCCTCTTCAGATAGTCATTTGGCTTTTTTGCACTTCTTTTTCTTGGGGATGGTCTTGATCATTGCCTCCTGTACAATGTCATGAACCTCCGTCCATAGTTCTTCAGGCACTCAATCTATCAGATCTAGTCTACAAGTCCATTTCTCACTTCCACTGTATAATCATAAGTGATTTGATTTAGGTCATACATGAATGGTCTAGTGGTTTTCCTTAATTTCTTCAATTTAAGTATGAATTTGGAGTTCATGATCTCAGCCAGAGTCAGCTCCTGGCCTTGTTTTTGCTGACTTGTATAGAGCTTTTCCATCTTTGGATGAAGAGAATATAATCAATCTGATTGGTTGGCAATGCCAAAGAATGCTCAAACTAACACACAATTGCACTAATCTCACACGCTAGTAAAGTAATACTCAAAATTCTCCAAGACAGGCTTCAGCAATATATGAAGCATGAACTTCCATATGTTCAAGCTGGTTTTAGAAAAGGCAGAGAAACCAGAGATCAAATTGTCAAGATCCTTTGGATCATTGAAAAAGAAACAGAGTTCCAGAAAAACATCTATTTCTGCTTTACTGACTATGCTAAAGCCTTTAACTGTGTGGATCACAATAAACTATGGAAAATTCTGAAAGAGATGGGAATACCAGACCACCTGACCTGCCTCTTAAGACATCTGTATGTAGGACAGGAAGCAACAGTTAGAAACTGGACATGAAACAACAGACTGGTTCCAAAGAGGAAAAGGAGCACGTCAAGGCTGTATATTGTCACCCTGCTTATTTAACTTCTATGCAGAGTATACCATGAGAAACTCTGGGCTGGATGAAGCACAAGCTGGAATCAAGATTGCTGGGAGAAATATCAATAACCTCAGATATGCAGATGACACCACCCTTATGGCAGAAAGTGAAAAAGAACTAAAGAGTCTCTTGATGAAAGTGGAAGAGGAGAGTGAAAACGTTGGCTTAAAGCTCAACATTCAGAAAACTAAGATCACGGCATCTGGTCCCATCACTTCATGGGAAAATAGATGGGGAAACAGTGGAAACAACAGCTGACTTTATTTTTCTGGGCTCCAAAATCACTGCAGATGGTGACGGTGACTGCAGTCATAAAAATTAAAAGACACTTACTCCTCGGAAGGAAAGTTATGACCAATCTAGACAGCGTATTAAAAAGCTGAGACATTACTTTGTCAACAAAGTTCCATTTAGTTAAGGCTATGGTTTTTCCAGTAATCATGTATAGATGTGAGAGTTAGACTATAAAGAAAGCTGATTGCTGAAGAATTGATGCTTTTGAACTGTGGTGGTGGAGAAGACTCTTAAGAGTCCCTTGGACTGCAAGGACATCCAACCAGTCCATCCTAAAGGAGATCAGTCCTGGGTGTTCATTGGAAGGACTGATGTTGAAGCTGAAACTTTAGGACTTTGGCCACCTGGTGCAAACAGCTGACTCATCTGAAAAGACCCCGATGCTGGGAAAGATTGAGGGCAGGAGGAGAAGGGGATGACAGAACATGAGATGGTTGGATGGTATCACTGACACAATGGACATGAGTTTGGGTAAATTCCGGGAGTTGGTGATGGACAGCGAGTGCTGGCCTGATGCGGTTCATGGGGTTCCAAAGAGTCAGACACAAATGAGCGACTGAACTGAACTGATAAAATTAAACTGGTGA
>SJYC01143492.1:0-10556 GCA_006408675.1 Madoqua kirkii
AAATAGAAAACTGTATGTTTAATTTTTTAATATTATATTAAAAATCTGAATGTATATCAAAAATTAAATCTCCTGCATTTAGTCATTTCTCTACCTCATAGCAAGAAAATATGGCTTTGCAGGATTTTTTATTTAGCCTTGGCAATTAGAACTATATGGAAACAAATGGCAAAGAGGCGATTTCACAAAGTCATTATCTAATTTGATGCCTTTATTAACCTTTTTCCCCATTCCCATTGAATCTTCAAGTTTCTATAAAAGCTTCAAGCAAATTTATTGGAAAAAAATAAATTCTTCTAGGTTTTTTATCAAATCCTTTGTGTCTTTGAGAATATAGGAGAAAAATGGTTTTGTTTTTGTTTTTGTTTTTGTTTTGTTTTTTGGCCAGAAAGTTACTAAAGAAACATAAAGGGAAAAAGCTACCTAAAGGAATGAATTTCTCAACTCCTACTCAATTGTGAGTTCTACAAGATTAACCCACACAAACGTCTGGGGTCCCAAGCACTATGAGAAAATACAAAATAGTTTCCAAAATGACCCTGAGTATATAATCAGGCATGTAACTATAAATGCTGTTTACATTCTATGTAGTAACAGATATGTGCTTACAACCTCTACTTTTTCATACATTACATATGCAAGGAATATAACAGAACTCAACAAATATTGATACAAATCCATCTTCACTCTAGCTTTTCTAACATAAAAGGACCATAGCCTTATCTATCAGAGGCAAGGAAATGGCATCTTCCACACTACATCGTAGTGTTAAACTGTGCCCTGCACCCACTTGAGTTCATGTCTGCAACACCAAAGAAGACTAGAATCAATATTAAATTGCTAACTCTGAATATTAATAAATGGTTTCTGCAGTGAAATAAGACTGATAAGCTTGAGTGTTAGCTTAAGTGAATAGCCTATTCTCTTTCCCTTTCTACATTTGCTTTTGCCAAACTTCACTCAGGCTGGAAGTAATCATAATAATTGGAAACAGAAGAAGGAAATAGCTGATGCTGCTAGGCAGATGAAATAAATCTGCAACTCAAGTAATACTAAATATAAGTTCCACATGAGCATACTATAACAAAACACCTGAGATAAGACCATTATTTGGAGCCAAATCCTCAAGTTCATATTTTACAAGTAGATACATTTTCGAAATGTAATATTTATAAAGTATCTGGATGCCACTGAGTGTAAACAAATAGCAGGTTTATGTCAACTGTAGCACTAGGACTAACAATTTCCTAAGGGGTAAGGAAGAAGTCAAATAAATGTTTGATCCCTGAAAAAAACATTCATATAAAGGGATAATGCACTGAAGTTTCAAGTTCACAAAATAAAATTTGTTCAAAAACTTCAGAAAGCATAAAATCACTGGTAAGGGAATTTTAAACTCTTTGTCATCTGTAGGATTTGTTTTTTCCTGTCTTTTAACATGGTCCTATTATAGCATTTTTATAGTTGCCAATTGTGTATATTATGCAATATTGAGACAGTTAAATAAGAAAGACTATAACATTTCTAAGATGCTTATGATTTTAGCATGAAAATTAGTGATTAATTTTGAAGTGTTTGAATCATTCTAAGACAGGAAGAAAGAAAAGAAATGAGTGTCATCTCTATCAGAAAGTCTGAGGCTTTGGAAAGGAAAATAGAACTAGAAAAGTGACATAACATTTGGGTATTATAACTGTCTGATATGCAGTTTTGAGTACTCATCGAGGGTATTGGATCATTCATTAATTATCTAGACTCTGTCCTGTTCTGTTTCAGTAATACAGTAAAGTTGATAAGAGTATGGGATTTTAAGTCAGGCTGCCATTTAGTACTGAGTGACCTTGGGCAAATAATGGAACTTTATGCTTCGGTCTCCTCAGTTTTAACTGAGATGCTAAATATCACTTTCTTCATAGAGTTAACATGAGCCTTTAATTAATGTAATTAGATATGAAATGAGACTATTCTATTTTTGTGGAATATTGCTTCAGAGCTGAGCACAATGGGAAATAAGCCAAATTATCAATCATACCTACAGTAAAACAGCCTAAAGACCATCACTCCCAACAAACCAGATGAGAAGATTATGTATTTGAAAAAAAAAATCCACAAGAAAGATTTCTTGATGGGAATATTAATGGACAATGAAGTCTCATTTCCCCTTCCTTCTAGACTGTGCAGCACATAAAAAAGTGATAGTTCATGAGGGTCACTGCCAGGCTACCTATTCATTTAATTCTTAAAACACTCACAGTCGCCCCACCTGCTACTCTCAAACAAAATGTGAGAGATTTCTTGGAAGAACTTGAAAGATCAAAAGCCTGGAGATAGCATAAAGACAGAGATTTATGCCCACTTATCATCAGAGAAGGGGCTTCCTTGGTGGCTCAGTGATCAAGAATCTGCCTGCCAATGCAGAGGACACAGGTTCAATCCCTGGGTCAAGAAGATACCCTGGAGAAGGAAATGGCAACCCACTCAAATATTCTTGACTGGAAAATCCCATGGACAGAGGTGCCTGGTGAGCTATAGTTCATGGGACCACAAAAGAGTCAGACATAACTTAGTGACTAAACAACAACAACAATTGCCAGAGAAACCTGATGGTGGGAGCTTGAGTGAAGCTGTCCATGATACTGGAGCAAGAAGAGATGTGGCTGAATTTCCACAACATAATGAGTCAAGACTATACGAAGTTTTCCTCCTCCTATGACCTAACCTCAGAGGAAACTAGTAGAGGATGAATAAAGTGGAATAAATAAAGAGAAGAAATGAACCATACTAACCTTTTTGAATTTTCATAGGCTTTACAATGTTGTGTTATTTTCTACTGTACAGCAAAGTCAATCAGCTATATGTTTACATATACCCTTTTTTAAATTCCCTTTTCATTTAGGTCACTACTGAGCATTGAATACAGTTCCCTATACTATACAGTTGATTCTCATTTAACTAGTAGAGGATGAATAAAGTGGAATAAATAAAGAGAAGAAATGAACCATACTAACCTTTTTGAATTTTCATAGGCTTTACAATGTTGTGTTATTTTCTACTGTACAGCAAAGTCAATCAGCTATATGTTTACATATACCCTTTTTTAAATTCCCTTTTCATTTAGGTCACTACTGAGCATTGAATACAGTTCCCTATACTATACAGTTGATTCTCATTAATCATCTATTTTATACATAGTACCAACAGTGTATATATGTCAAACCTAATCTCCCAATTCATCCCTTATTATTGAGTTCAAGAGTTCCTGATCGAGACTGAGCTTAAAAGATAGGAGAAACTTTCAAATGAACCCAAGAAACTTTGTATTTTGAACAGATTACATTTTTTTTAATACCTGAAAGGGAGATTATTCTGGATTTTGAAAGTAAAAACAATTAAGAGGTGAGGCACTAAGGGTTTTAGTAAGGCAGGGGTAATTGAGAGAAAAATAATCTTTTCTTGTTTGTACCCTTTGAGTCCAACCTGTTTAATACACTAGTCACATGAGAAAGTATATGTGGATGGAACGTACTAAGTGGTCAACATACTCTTTCTGTTTTTATTACTAAATATTTTTATTCATTGCCCCTAAGTAACTTCAACAATGCTTACATGTGAACTTTCAAGTTCAACATGAATAACTTCATGAAATGTAACATAAATACTTAAATTCAAAAATAAGAAAATTAATTAATTTACCTGTCAACCAAATACATCAAAATATCAAGTGGAAAGAAAGGAGAATATAATCTCAGTAAAAAAATATGTATTGCATTTTTCTTGACTGAGCTCTTATTTCTGTTACTCAATTTAAAAATATTTTTAACAGGATGGGACACAAATACCACTTTATTACTAATTTACTATGAAACATTTATTCTACCACATCTACATTTTCCTTAGTCCTCAAACAGAGCAATTTTCTCTGCTAGAACAGTCTAAAACAATTCTCCTCCTAGATGAAATCCTCCCTCCTGGAGTAAAAGAGCTAATTTAATTCTCCCAATAAAGAAAATTTCAGTGTAACTAACCTTATAAGCTATCTTCTGATACTGGAGGTCTATGGCAATGTCATTCTGCCTCAATCATTAGTAGCTAAGTTCTCTTGGATATTGATAGGCAACCTGGTTTTTGCAGGGCTTATATTATTTTGAATCAAATAAGCATAGGTTACATGTTACATATGCTTAACTATTTAACACATAACTTTCAAATTAAACAGATTTCTTTCACAACAGTTTTAGTGTAAGGATGGAACTAGACACAAGAGAAATTTTGTGAGTTAATCATGGGCAAGAATGCATCTAAGAACAAAATAGGGCTTATCTTGACGGAATAATAACTTTCAGCAAAATAAGTCTCATAATGGATGATGTAGGTAGTGATCATATTGCCAAAATTCTACCACAACATAATATAAAGATATGTCAGTTCAGTCACTCAGTCATATCTGACTGTTTGCAACCCCATGTTGCAGCACACCAGGCCACATTGTCCATCACCAACTCCTAGAGTTTACCCAAACTCATGTCCATTAAGTCAGTGATTGCATCTAACCATCTCATCCTCTGTCGTCCCTTTCTCTGCCTGCCTTCAATCTTTCCCAACATCAGGGTCTTTTCAAATGAGTCAGCTCTTCGCATCAGGTGGCCAAAGTATTGGAGTTTCAGCTTCAACATCAGTCCTTCCAAAGAACACCCAGGACTGTTCTTTAGGATGGACTGGTTGGATGTCCTTGCAGTCCAAGGGACTCTCAAGAGTCTTCTCCAACACCACAGTTCAAAAGCATCAATTCTTCGGCACTTAGCTTTCTTTATAGTCCAATTCTCACATCCACACATGACTACTGGAAAAACCATAGCCTTGACTAGACAGACCTTTGTTGACAAAGTAATATCTTTGCTTTATCTGTTTGAATGAGGAGTTCCAAAGAATAGCAAAGAGAAATAAGAAAGGCTTTCTCAGTGATCAGTGCAAAGAAATAGAGGAAAACAACAGAGTGGGAAAGACTAGAGATCTCTTCAAGAAAATTAGAGATACCAAGGGAACATTTTGTGCAAAGATGGGCTTAATAAAGGACAGAAACGATATAGATCTGATAGAAGCAGAAGATATTAAGAAGAGGCAGCAAGGATACACAGAAGAACTGTACAAAAAAGATCTTCACAACCCATATAATCATGATGGTGTGATCACTCACCTAGAGCCAGACATCCTGGAATGTGAAGTCAAGTAGGCCTTAGGAAGCATCACTATGAACAAAGCGGAGGTGATCGAATTCCAGTAGAGCTATTTCAAATCCTGAAAGATGATGCTGTGAAAGTGCTGCACTCAATTTGCCAGCAAATTTGGAAAACTCAGCAGTGGCCACAGGACTGGAAAAGGTCAGTTTTCATTCCAATCCCAAAAAAAGGCAATGCCAAAGAATGCTCAAACTATCACACAATTGTACTCATCTCACACGCTAGTAAAGTAATGCTCAAAGTTCTCCAAGCCAGGCTTCAGCAATATGTCAACTGTGAACTTCCAGATGTTCAAGCTGGTTTTTAAAAAGGCAGAGGAACCAGTTATCAAATTGCTAACATGCAGTGAATCATCGAAAAAGCAAGAGAGTTCCAGAAAAGATTTGTAAGCATCAGTTCAGTTCAGTTCAGTTGCTCAGTCGTGTCTGACTCTGTGACCCCACAAACCGCAGCATGCCAGGCTTCCCTGTCCATCACCAACTCCTGGAGTCTACCCAAATCCATGTCCATTGAGTCAGTGATGCCATCCAATCATCTCATCCTCTGTTGTCCCCTTTTCCTCCTGCCTTCAATCTTTCTCAACATCAGAGTCTTTTCCAATGAGTCAACTCTTCACATGAGGTGGCCAAAGTATTAGAATTTCAGCTTCAACATCAGTCCTTCCAAAGAACACCCAGGAGTGATCTCCTTTAGGATGGACTGGTTGGAACTCCTTGCAGTCCAAGGGACTCTCAAGAGTCTTCTCCAAACAAACTATTTGAAACGTTTAAAAGTGTTTCAAGGATACAGATGTATACTAAGATAATTGTACTTAAATTGTTAATTATGGACAGAGGTTTTATATACAGATGATGGTTAATTTTATGTGTAAACCTGATTGGGTCACAGGGTACCCAGATATTTGGTTTAACATTATATGGGCTGCATCTGTGAGGATGTTTTGGGATGAGATTAACATTTAGACTCAGTAAAATATACTGTCCTCCCTAATGCGAGTAGGCCTCATCCAATCAGTTGAAGACTTAAAACAGAAAAGCTGACTCCCGCCAACTCCCAACCCCTCCAACTGCTCCAAGCAAGGGAGACTCCTTACTCCTGCCTCACTGCCTTTGAATATAAGTTTTTTGTCCTGCCTTTAAATTCAGACTGAAATACCAGCTCTTCTTGGGTCTCAGGTCTGTAGGTCTTCAGACTGGAGCTATACATCGGCTTTCCTTGGTCTCTAGTTTCCCAATTTAATTTGCATGTATTGCGACCTTTCAGCCTCTGTAAACACATGATTCAATTCCTTATAATAAACATCTGCCTCTTTCTTTATCTCTCTTCCTCCTTCCTCTCTGAAGACATATATATCTTCTGTTGGTTCTGCTACTCTGGTGAACCCAGACAAATATCAGGTTTCAAATAAATCAAGTACTGCAGGGAAAGAAGACTTTTATCATTCATCCATTCAAAATTTTTCTTAAACAGTCTACACATTTGCAGGCATCATTCCAAGTAGTAAGGAAATAAGCACAAATTAGATGCTGTCCTTATCCTTGATGAATTCCAGGTCTAATGCAAATGACATATTTGACAACCTTGTCAGCAAACCATTGTTATAGTAAATGGAAATAAGAAAATATTTTGTTGTGATACTAAGAATCAAAAGGATCTGGATCTAATGCTCATATACCAATACTGGATAAAATAAACGAACCTTGAGATCTTGACATATATATGCTATTCTTTTAATTTATAACAAAATTATGTAACACATACAGTTTAAAATACTTCATATTTAATTTCTGGGACCTTGAACTAGAAAAGTCACCTCAATCAGAGAAAATATAATTTTGAGTGCTCAAAAATATGCATATCATTATCAATGCCATTTTGCTGTTATTGTTCAATTGCACAGTCATGTCTGACTCTTTGCAATGCCATGGACTACAGCACTCCATGCCTCCCTGCCCCTCACCATATCCTGTATCCCAAGTTCATGTCCATTGCATCAGTGATGCCATCCAGACATTACATCCTCTGACACCCTCTTCTCCTCTGCCTTCAGTTTTTCCCAAGCATCAAGGTCTTTTCAAATAAGTTGGCTGTTTGCATCAGGTGACCAAAGTATTGGAACTTCAGTTTCAGCATCAGTTCTTTCAGGCAATATTCAAAGGTGATTTCCTTTAAGATTGATTGCTTTGATCTCCTTGCTATTGAAGGGGTTCTCAGGAGTCTTCTCCAGCATCACAGTTCAAAAGCATCAATTTTCCAGCATTCTGCCTTCTTTACAGTCCAGCTCTCAGAACCACATGTGACTACTAGAAAGACCACAGCCTTGACTATACAGACCTTTGTTGGCAAGATGATGTCTTTGCTTTTTAACGTAGTGTCTAGATTTGTCATATCTTTACTGCCAAGGAACTAACTATCTTCTAACTTCAGGATTGCAGTCACTATCTGCAGTGATTTTAGAGCCCAATGCCATATGGAAACATTTGAGTAATTTTATGTGACACAAGAAGGTAGTTTATTACAAACATAGTTTCAATGAGTAATTCCTAGTAAAACTGAGAGAAAAGTTTGGATTTTCAAGGTTTACTATAAGTATGGCTTAGAATATTACAGTAATGGTCAAAGATCTTGGTCTTAAATAGCACCTCACAGAATCAGAAAATGAGGCAATTTTTCTTCTGTGATCTCCTAATTAAAACTAAAAATATACAGCAAATATAGGCAGCACTGTTGAAGACAGAGTTCCCACTATTATTGTTTGTATTTGACTTGTTAATAAAATAGAAATATTCCTTCAGTGCTTAATAGTGATATATTAACATTAAAAATTCTTATATAAGTATATCCTATATGATACATATTACAAAGAATCCAATTTAAAAAGTGGTTTGTATATTATTAAAGATGTATTCCCCTCCTCCACACACACACACTCCAAGTCAGAAGTACTAAATAAAGTATAATATATACAAGTAGGCCTGTTAAATACAGGCAACTATCAAATTCCAATCCTTGGCCTGCTTTTCATGCTCAGTGCTCTTCTAAAGGGGCTATAGCTCCTTGAAGGGCTAATCTCGAAGCTACCACTCAGTTCCTCAGTCATGACCCCATGGACTATAAACTGCCAGGCTCTTCTGTCCTTGGAATTTTCCAAGCAAGAATACTAGAGTAGGTTGCCTACAGTGATGTCCTCACTGGGAAAACAATGCACAAATATGACCTTGTCAGTTCTGTCCTTAAAACCTTTCTAACCAGAAAGGCAAGCTAGAATAGTGGTTAAGTGTACTTCCTAGGTTAAATCATGGTTCTGTTAATTGTTCTGTGGTTTGGGGCAAGTTTCTTCATCTCTCTGGGGTCATTTTCTTATCTGCCAAGTGGTGCCTACCTTATGGAGGTTAAGTCAATCAAAATTTACTTAAAGTATTTAGAACGCTACCTGACATATAGTAAACACTGCATATATTTGCCATTAATGACAATATTAACAATACTATTCACAGTAATACCCAGTGTCTAACTATTCACTTCTTAATGATGGATTAGCCCATATCTAATCCATCTAGCTCATTTATTACTACTGCCTGTATTAGATATTTTAGTACTTAGATAGTCTTGTTTAAAACTCTCCTCATTTCAGTTCAGTTCAGTCACTCAGTCGTGTCCAACTCTTTGCAACCCCATAAATCTCAGCACGCGAGGCCTCCCCGTCCATCACCATCTCCCAGAGTTCTCTCAGACTCACGTCCATCAAGTTTGTGATGCCATCCAGCCATCTCATCCTCAGTCATCCCTTTCTCCTCCTGCCCCCAATCCCTCCCAGCATCAGAGTCTTTTCCAATGAGTCAACTCTTCACATAAGGTGGCCAAAGTACTGGAGTTTCAGCTTCAGCATCATTCCTTCCAAAGACCACCCAGGGCTGATCTCCTTCAGAATGGACTAGTTGGATCTCCTTGCAGTCCAAGGGACTCTCAAGAGTCTTCTCCAACATCAAGTTCAAAAGGATCAATGTCTTTGGTGCTCAGCTTTCTTCACAGTCCAACTCTTGCATCCATACATGACCACTGGAAAAACCATAGTCTTGCAAGAAGAGATAAGAAAGCCTTCTGCAGTGATCAATGCAAAGAAATAGAGGAAAACAACAGAATGGGAAAGACTAGAGATCTTCAAGAAAATTAGAGAGACCAAGGGAAAATTTCGTGTAAAGATAGGCTCAATAGAGGACAGAAATGGTATACACGTAATAGAAGCAGAAGATATTAAGAAGAGGTGGAAAGAATAGACAGAAGAACTGTACAAAAACGATCTTCATGACCAAGGTAATCACGATGGTGTGATCACTCACCTATAGCCAGACATCTTGGACTGTGAAGTCAAGTGGGCCCTAGAAAATCATCACTACAAACAAAGCTAGTGGAGGTGATGGAATTTCAGTTGAGCTATTTCAAATCCTGAAAGATGATGCTGTGAAAGTGCTGCACTCAATTTGCCAGCAAATTTGGAAAACTCAGCAGAGGCCACAGGACTGGAAACGGTCAGTTTTCATTCCAATCCCAAATAAAGGCATTGCCAAAGAATGCTCAAACTACTGCACAATTGTACTCATCTCACATGCTAGTAAAGTAATGCTCAAAGTTCTCCAAGCCAGGCTTCAGCAATATGTGAACTCTGAACTTCCAGATGTTCAAGCTGGTTTTTAAAAAGGCAGAGGAACTAGTGATCAAATTGCCAACATCGGCTGGATCATGGAAAAAGCAAGAGTTCTAGAAAAACATCTACTTCTGCTTTATTGACTATGCCAAAGCCTTTGACTGTGTGGATCACAATAAACTGTGGAAAACTTTCCTAGAAACCCTCAATATCAATGATGCATTGCCTTTTTCTCTAGAAGCAACTCTCCTCACGTGATCCCCTACTCAAGTATTCTCTTTTCCATGAATTGTTGGAATCTCAGGAGAGACCAAAAACCCTTCTCCCATGTATAGGTCTTTTGAAATATTTATTGCATTCAAAAATCTTTTTACAGTAGTTGTTAAATAAAACTGAACAGAGGCAGGCTGTGAGGTTGACGAGGGTGGTCCACCGCAGTGCCGTGAGGAACCACCAGTGCCAAGCTTGACGTCAGAGGATCCGTGGTGGACTCCAAAAGGTTCTGTGAGTTCAGAGCCTCCTGGATCTTCCTGAGAGAAGAGAAGAGAAAGCACGAAGCACTCACACCTGCTCTTGAGAGCCTTGACCAGAAGTGGCATAAGTCATTCTCAGGCACCAGCCTGTCATGTGGCCCCATTAACCTGCAGGAGGCCTGCGAGTGCAGTCCCAGGTGC
>SJYC01143495.1:0-25252 GCA_006408675.1 Madoqua kirkii
ATATAATACACAGTGTTGAATATTCAAAAATCAGCTATCTATTAATATTTTAAATAACAACTGCTAAACAAACCATGTTTAAGTTTTTCAAATATGTTAGTTTATTGGATCTCTAGAAATAAAACTTCAGAGCCAAGAATTTCTATGTATTTTTCCAGCACATGAAATCGGTAATGAAACCCAAGACACATAGACACTATATCTAAGGTTCTGAAAATTTCACTTTTCTTACAATGATAAAGTAAACCTATCTATTATTTGACAAGGGAAAAGAAAGATTTCAACGTGGGAATAACATATGAATCACCACACATGGAAGAATATAAAGGTGGATTATATTTTCCACAAAAGCTAAAAGAAGCAATTATTTTTGTTTCTTGGTCAATAGAGATTCAGAAGGTGAATCAGGTTCCTGTGGGGGTTCTGTGAATATCATTATAAGCATCAATCATCAATGACCCAGTGAAATCCAGAACTAAAGGTTAGTACAGAATGAAAAGAAATTTTCCCTAAATATATCACATTCAGTCATGCCTGACTCTTTGAGACCCAATGATATGGAAGAATATAAAGGTGGATTATATTTTCCACAAAAGCTAAAAGAAGCAATTATTTTTGTTTCTTGGTCAATAGAGATTCAGAAGGTGAATCAGGTTCCTGTGGGGGTTCTGTGAATATCATTATAAGCATCAATCATCAATGACCCAGTGAAATCCAGAACTAAAGGTTAGTACAGAATGAAAAGAAATTTTCCCTAAATATATCACATTCAGTCATGCCTGACTCTTTGAGACCCAATGAACTATACAGTCCATGGAATTCTCCAGGCCAGAATACTGGAGTAGGTAGCCTTTTCCTTCTCCAGGGGATCTTTCCCGCTCAGGGATCAAACCCAGGTCCACTGCATTGCAGGTGGATTCTTTACCAGCTGAGCCACCAGGGAAGCTCAAGAATACTGAAGTGGGTAGCTTATCCCTTCTCCAGTGGATCTTCCCCACCCAGGAAATGAATGGGGTCTCCTGCATTGCAGGTGGGTTCTTTACCAATTGAACTACCAGAGAATACCAAAGTGTCTGCTTACAATGCAGGAGACCCGGGTTCGATCCCTGGGTTGGGAAGATCCCCTGGAGAAGGAAATGGCAATCCACCCCAGGACTATTGCCTGGAAAATCCCATGGACAGAGGAGCCTGGTAGGCTACAGCCCATGGGGTCGCAAAGAGTCGGACACGACTGAGCGACTTCACTTATATGTCTATACTCCATGAGTTCTAAAAACTATAATCTTCTAAATAAAATCTAACATAGAAGTTGAATATCTGAGACTGTCTTGGATCAATTCATGGAAGGATTTACATGAGATCTACTGCAGGTACCCATCTTACATAGGAATCCACGGTATGTGGTCACTGGCCTCTATAAACACTCACAATTATGGGAGCTAATGAGTTCACAGTATAGTTAACAGATTTTTTTAAAACTCTGTTAAAATCATCTTAATATAAGTAAAATGCTTCATCCTCTAAAAATTTCCACAGATTTGTCTTATTTTTGCCCTATACATAATCACAGGATAGTATTTACTAATAGCTTTCATGCCTTCACTTTTCCAAGTTAAAGTCTTTCCACTGGATTTTATAGAATAGATTGACAATACTCTCAAAATCTCCCTTTCTTTCTTTTCTAGCTGCTAGAGCAACAGCTTGTGAAGGTCTATCTCAAAATAATGTGCTCAGAATGAGTACATTAAAATGTGGTCATAATTACAAACTACAGTGGGATAAACACTTCCCTCATTAGGCTACAATCAGTCCAATTTACTAATAACAATATCTTAAAGTTGGCAGCCATTTTCCACTACAAATATCAACCTTGTTGTCAATAAAACCATGGTCATTAATTGTGACATAGACTTCTGGATTCAAAAGCAGAACTTCACATTTATATCTATTACTATAAAATAGTATCATGACATCAAATACACTAACATTAATGCCTACATTCGAGCCTCTGGTATGTCATCTTGGAAAACAGTAAGATACTCTATTTGCCTTCCTACCAAACACATTCTTCAGGTTCATACCGTATTTAACTCTGTGGCCCGACAAAGAAGTCAATGTTCACATTAGCCTATCTCAAGTCATCAGTCACTAACACTCAAGAATCCCCAATTAAAACTTTTTTTGTATGGCAGTTTACATTTAAGAAATTTTCCTGAGGTTTCATTTTTCACTGACTTACTTTTAAAACTGGTTTATAGACAAGAATATCTCCCTAAGAGATATTGTCATGCAGGCAATGACATGCTCAATTCCATCTTTGAATCCGAACAGTGTGTCACCAAAAACAAATCTTTCGGTTTGTGACGCATATACATACATGTCACACAGGATTATGAATGTGAGCTACAAAATGTATGCAATCCCATGTGGAAAATGGAGATACACTATTTTATTCCAGCTAAAGTTGTCCTTTTTCCAAGAAACTTTTATCTCTCTTTTCTACTTCAGGACCAGCATTTTCCTACAGGCAAAGACAATTGCGAGAATTCTGCAGGATCCCATCACAGCCTTCAGCGGAGGCTCATCTAAACCAGGTTGGAGCTGACCGGATCCTCAGTCGAAACCAGAAGGCATTTTCATCCAGTTCCTCCTTAGAAACACGCCTCCCCCCCTCCCGCTCCTGCCCAAATCCGAAGCCAGAGGGGAGTCCGACCATAGAGAACTTCCACTCATGAAGGCAACACCATAGGAAAGAACATTCCGGTAACCACGTCTCTCCTCCGACCTCCAACTCTAGAACCCGCAGCTAGCGCCGCGCCTTCCTCGCAAGCCGCCTCCCGCGGGCCGGCTCGGGGTGAGCTCCGGAGTTAAGTCAGTGCGCACGTGACGCGCGGTGCCCACATGACACGACTGTGGGCGGGGGAGGGGGACAGAGGAGCGAGGCAGGGAAAAAGTTAAGGCAGACCCGTCAAAGCGCCCGAAGCAACCTGCCCCTTCCCTTCTTTGTCAATTAGTGGCTCAGGGATCCCCAAGGTGTCTTCAGTACAGCTACCGAAACGGAGGGCGCCGGTCTCCGTTTGCCCCGTCACCCCCTACTCCTACCCGCCCTGCTGGTGATGCCGCTGCGCCCTCAAGTTGTTCCTTCCTCTCTTTCCTGCCCTCCTTTTTCGTTTCTGCCTTCTTTCCTTCCCTAAAAGCTCTTCATCCATTGCGGGCCCTGCGGCTGACGCACATCAATTGCCCTGGGAGCTCGCCGGCACCGCCGAGGTCAGACAAGGCCGAACACCTACCAAACGGGAAGGGGCAACTGCGCAAACAAAGTTGCACGCTGCACCGCAACCGCCCCTCCCTCCCACTGAGCCCCCCATTCTGAGCCCCGGCAAAGCTCACTTGCTCTGCCGGTTCTCGATCGACCTCACCCCACTGTCGCGCAACACACCCCCTTCCACACGCGAGCCCACCCTTCCATGATGCCCCGGCGCCTGGAGCGGTTCAGCCTCCTGGTAAAGCACCGAGCCAGCCGCTGCGCTTACCTTGCTTGACACACTTGAGCCGGAGGGGGTCCTTGCAGTGTTTGATCACAGCCAGCACGTCCCTGATGGTGAGCCCCGCCACGGGGGTCTCGTTCACTTCCAACAGCAGTTCCTCGGACACCAACTTGCTTCCGCTCTCATAGGCCACCTTGCCCGGCTTCACCTCTCCCAGGTAGGGGAACTGTCCATTCTCGGCGCCCCCCTTCAGTTCAAAACCCAGCTGACCCTCCGGGTTCCTGCCAATGACACTCTCATGGACTTTGCTAGTCCAGTGGCTTTTCTTTTTCAAGCTTTTGGACATGGCAGTGGGGTGAGTCGCCTCAGCTCCTGAGGGATTCCTTTGGGGTAGGGGAGTTGGTGCTGAGAAGATGAGGCTGGAGGTGAGGAGAATGGGCCAAGAGGTGAGGAGAGCAGACTTTGCCTTCCTCCTCTCTCTGTTCGGTGCTTTCCCTCTTCTTTGGATGGAGTGTGGTCGAGGAAGGGGGAGGATGACAGGGACGGCTGGGCAGAGGTAGGAGAGCTTGGGTGAGGTTGTGCTGTCCCTTGAATGACACTCAAGGCTGTGGCCCCGCGGCAGAGGAGAGCTGTGGCGGCGGCGGCGGCGGCGGCGGCGGCAGCCTGAGCGAGCAGTAGCCGAGCTGGTGAGCGGGTGGAGTGGGGGTGGGGAGGGAGAGTAGGGATGCCGGGGGCCACTCCTGCGTGGTGCGAGTGGGAGCGCGCGCGCGCCTGAGTGTGTGTTGTTAGCTGATATCCATGGTAGCTGCAGTGGCAGTGGCAGGGTCCGCGCGCGCTCGCGCGCGCGTCCGAGTTGTACTGTACTGGCAGCAGGGGAGGAGGCTTAGCGCCGATGAGGAGGGAGCGGACTAGAGGCGGGAGGAGGGGCGCGCGCGCGCCGGGTGGGAGCCGCTTACTGCTGCCTCCGCTCACCCCCCCCACCCCCCTCCGCAGCTTGACCCGGTAGTGAAGGCTGAGAGAGAGGCAGGCTGGGTTCGCCTGGCAGCCTACGAGAGGAGGCGGGAGCGGGAAAGCAGGGGAGCCGAGGCCCGGCGTGGGGAGGCCGGCAGGAAGGGCTGCGAGCCCAGCGCGGACCTTTCTTCAGCCTCCCGGCGGCCGAATGCAGCGCTAGGCTGCTGCGCTGTGAGGATGCCCTGACTCGGTGCCGGACGCTGTGGTTGGTGGCGCCGCGAGCCTCCGGGCGTCGGATCCCGGCGTGAGAAAGGGCTGAGCTGTGGGACCCGCCCGGCGTGCCCTCGCGCAGGAGAAGGCCTGGGCGCTGCGAGCCAGGTGGAGGCGTCGGAGTTCACTAATTAGACAGGCTTCGTCTTCCACGTTTCAGTCAAACCCGTGTCAGAGTTCTCAGAATTCCTCTCAGAGGAGAGTAAAGTTAGAACTGCAGGCTGGTTTTCCTGTCAGCGCCCGTACCTCGGGTGCAGAAGGGAACTTTAAGGAGGGTTGTCTGGTGAAAGGCATTCCAGGCACCGCGGGGCAGGGGCTTCACTTTTCCAAGCTGGAAGAAGGGAAGCAGTGGGGCTGGGGGGGCGGTCAGCCGCGGTGAGCAGCCTCCTCGGAAACCTGGGCAGTTCCACGCGGGATCTGCGGCGAGACCGCGGGGCACGCCCTCGTCGCGCGCGCCCTCACGGCGGGGCTGGGAAGAGGGGAAACCCCAAGCTGCCCCGAGGAGACCACCTCCTGCTACACTGAAGGAGAAGCTTCGGAGGGCGACCAGAGCGGCAGAACCGGGGCTGAAACTCAGCTCGCTGGTCCGCCACCAGGCCTCTTTACCTTCAGCAAGTTTGCAGCCGGGAGGTGAGGTGACGTCCGGGGCGCCAGGATGCAGGAGGGCCGCTGACTTTTACTCAAAGACTAGTTTTGTGTGAGATGTTAGGAGTGATTTTTAAAAGTCCTGTAACTGGTAAATGAGTCCCATTTGCTTTACTTTCAAATGATACTTTAAAAAAAAGTTGCACACCCACACGTCTCTTTAAAGCAAAGCATGAAAAGCATTGAGCGGATAGGATTCTAGCTGTCTGAGAAGACAGTGTGGGAGGCAACGGAACAGTTAAAAATGCGTAGTCGACCCAAACAGAAAGACCAGGTTTGAATTCAGGCTCTGCTACTTAGCAAGAGTGTGATCTTGAGTAAATTGTTGACCTTTCCGTGCCTTAGTTTCCTTATTTATTAAATAGGATTGAAAGTATTAATGTGACAGAACTGTGATAAAGATGAAATCAGGCAATGTACGCAAAGTGTTTGCCTGACATAAATGAGTAGGCACTCAAAATGATAATTTCCTCCTTTTTGCTTCTCTAGTGTAACTCATTGTTTGAGATATGGGGGATCAAGGCAGTCAGAACCGAAGAAATCTTTAAAGAGACGATTTAACTATATCTTTCTTTTTTTTCACTTGAGAAAATGAGTTCTGGATAAATTGGGTTTGATTGATGATTATTCAGTGAGCCAGGGACAGTGCCAGGACAGTGCTCATAATGTCCAGGTGTGAGCAAGGCCTTTTGTACCAGTTTCACCCAACAAAGTTGGGTTTTAGCGTTATTAGACCCAATCCTAAATGGAAATTGATAATGAAAACAGAATACGGGATGAATTTTTAAACACAAACATTATAAATGTTAGTATTACCCATGCATATTAGCTTATAAATGGTCCATTTACTAACGAACGTGTATGGCTAATACACTTATAAAGTTCTCCTTTTGTCATTTATTTTTAACATTTGTCATGAGTTGTTCTATAGGCTTTACATATATTAATTTATTTCTCCTGGCATCTTAGTGAAGTGTATACTATTATTATCCCCTTTTATAGATAGAGAAACTGAGACATACATAGATTAATTTTTGCAAGGCTGCAGATTTAGTCAGTGGTGAAGCTAATATTCCAACTCAAATGTTTTGACTCAAGACATGGTCTCAATCACTGCGTTGTACACTCTTCCTGTGAAGCTACTATATATCATTCTAATAGTCAGTATATAATGTCCCAGAGGTTGGGTCTGCATTTTATTGTAGAGGTATTTAGGGAAAAAGAAAACAAATGGAGTAGGAATGTGATATAAAGCATTTTACTATTAGGACCCAAGAGAGTCACTGAGGTGTGTGCCAGCTAATTTAGTGTTTCACAGCTCCCAATTCATCTTCTTTGCCCTGAATTGTGATATTAGAGCTGTAACCTGTAAACATTTCTTTGTTTTCAGTTGGTTCAGTGTTAGCACTTGTCAATAGAAGATGCTGGAGGAACACTGTTTATAAAAAGGTCTCTTTTCTTGTTTCCAGTGCTTTTCTTCTTGCTCCTGTGGTGTGGTGGTCAGTGAGTGGTTTTCTGTCTAGCAGTGTCCTAAAAACCAGTATTGCACACCCTCCAGTAATTTGGGCCCAATCCCCAGTGTGTGGCCTCCTAGCAAGCTTCACCAGCAACCCAGTTGATGGCTTCCTAGGACGTTTCACTGGTCCCCTACCTGGTTTTCTCACCAGCCCAGTTTGTGACACCTCAACCAATTTCTTGAATATCAAATGGGCCACAGCCACATTATCTCTGATGAGGACTGTCTCTCAAGCTTTGTAGGATAGAGAGCAAAGATGGGGATACTTCTTCTAAGTTATTCATCCATGAGTACTCTCCCACAACTCTGGAGGTAGTGACTGCTCCTTTAATCCACTATTCCTTTATTCTTTAGTGATAGCTTCTCTCTTAAAAGAAGAATTAGTAGTTAATAATTCTTCATATTAAATTTTCCATATTCTAATTTTGGTGTGATTTCTGTCTCCTGACTGGACCTTGACTGATACAAGGTATAAAATCGTGTAGACCTCTGAGGAATGTACTTTCTTGAAAATTAGAAGTTGGGGTCTTGCCATTAGCTGTGCAACCTTAACTACTTCACTTACCCTGTCAGAGCATGTTCCCTCATTTATAAAAAGGGGGTGAAAATATGTGACAGAGTTGCATGAGCATCATGTAAAATTGGATGCTCTTTGCTGCTGCTGCTACTGCTGCTGCTAAGTCGCTTCAGTCGTGTCCAACCCCGGTCCCTGGGATTCTCCAGGCAAGAACACTGGAGTGGGTTGCCATTTCCTTCTCCAATGCATGAAAGTGAAAAGTGAAAGTGAAGTCGCTGAGTCGTGTCCTACTCTTCATGACCATTTGAACTGCGGCCCACCAGGCTCCTCCCTCCATGGGATTTTCCAGGCAAGAGTACTGGATGCTCTTTGCTGCTGCTAAGTCACTTCAGTCGTGTCTGACTCTCTGTGACCCCATAGACGGCAGCCCACCAGGCTCCCCCGTCCCTGGGATTCTCCAAGCAAGAACATTGGAGTGGTTTGCTATTTCCTTCTCCAGCGCATGAAAGTGAAAAGTGAAAGTGAAGCCGCTCAGTCATGTCTGACCCTCAGTGACTCCATGGACTGCAGCCTTCCAGGCTCCTCTGTCCATAGGATTTTCCAGGCAGGAGTACTGGAGTGGGGTGCCATTGCCTGGATGTTCTTTAAATGCACTTAAATGTGAATGTATTTTAAAACTGTAACATACTATCGCAATTAAAGGTTTTAGTTCTCAGTGTAGAAACAGAATAGCAAAGAAGGAGATATTTTAAGAAAAAAAATTTTTTAATTACTTGTTACGTTGTTTCCTGGTTGTAGAAGGGACAATATTTCATGTAAGATAAATATATTGTTTGTTGATTGGTTTGCTTGGCCTAGCTTTTGAGAGATGAAAGCAAGCAGCTGTGAGTCTTTTAAGTTGCTCAGGTTTTCAGGTCTCTGAAAAATATGAGTGAAATTATGACCATTTTGAAATGTTAGATTCAGACTAATTTGGTTACTTTCTGTTCTGATAGCCTTCAGATTTGCTTTATTTCTCCTTTGTCTCCTTTACCCTTTCTGGGATGAATGCCTCTGTCAAGAAATAATTATTTGTTGCTGAGCACTCTATGTACAGAACATAGCATTAGATGCTTCATGCTATTCCCAAAGAAAAAAATAGTTTAGGAATCTTAAAAGTTAAAGAAATAAAAGCATGAATGTTTTCAAACCTTAAAATAGTTCCATGAGATGGATGCTTGCAGCAAACCTAGTCGAGTTCCATCCTAATTCTTTAGAATCTCTTTCATTGGATTTGCCTTACCCCCAACTTCTGTGTTCTTTTACTTCTCAGAGTCAGCCCCTGAGACTTCCTTTGAAAGACTTCCCTAAAGCTACTAGACTCATTTTGCCTTCAGTCACAGAGAGCCAGAGAGAACCACTTGGGAGTTCACTTCCCTCCTAGGACACCGCTTGTCAGGGTCTTCCCTACACAGTATAAAAGCCTCTAGTAATAAGAAAATCTGAAGTGTAATTTACACCCCACGGCTCCCTTGCAGGATCATGCTGATGCTAGGATTTTGCCTGAAATCACTTCCCTATCTTGCTTACTCTCTGATTTATGTGTTTTTCTTGAAAGTTTTTTTTTAATGAAACACTTGCCTACAATCCTCCTCTCAGAGTGTGTTTCCGGGGTTCCTGGCCTAAGATTGCTATTCCTTTTTTAAGATGGGGAAACTGAGTCTCTAGTATTTTAAATTGCCAAAAGTCTCACTACCAATAAGGGGTGAATTTGTGAATGATCCATGTCTGTGTAACTCTAAACTCCTACTTCCAGTGCTTTATTACATTTAAAGTCTCTAATACTGAGTATTTTAAAGTTTGTCTGAACAGAGGTGGACACAAAGTTCAGCAATTGATTAATTAACAGATATAAAAATTATGGTGCTGCTGCTGCTAAGTCGCTTCAGTCATGTCCAACTCTGTGCAACCCCATAGATGGCAGCCCACCAGGCTCCCCCATCCCTGGGATTCTCTAGGCAAGAGTACTGGAGTGGGTTGCCATTTCCTTCTCCAATGCATGAAAGTGAAAAGTGAAAGTGAAGTCACTCAGTCGTGTCTGACTCTTCGCGACCCCATGGACCACAGCCTACCAGGCTCCTCTGTCCATGGGATTTTTGAGGTAACAGTACTGGAGTGGGGTGTCATTGCCTTCTCCATATAAAAATATTAAAAAGTATGTGACAAGTATATGAGAAGAAAAAAGTATATCAGAGGAAAAGATAAAGAACCATTGACAGTAAGACCTAAGTATGGTATATCTCACTTAGGAAAACCTTCACTTATAAAGGGTGAAACCTTTGTACAGCTCTGCCTGACCAGAGCTCTGATGAAGATATGACTACATTTTAGAAGAAACTATAAATGTTCAATGTCATTTTCAGTCAGGGGCTTTCTTCATGCCAAGGCTGAGTTGGGTATTTGTATTTTTCCTGTTGGTTCTGTAACAAATTTCCACAAAATTGGTGGATTAGGGGGAGGGTGGTAGGAGGGGGGTTCAGGGTTGGGAACTCATGTACACCTGTGGTGGATTCGTGTCAAAGTATGGCAAAACCAATATAGTATTGTAAAGTAAAAAATAATAATAATAATAAAAACAATACAGATAGATGTGGAGGCCAGAAGTCCAAAATGGTTCTCACGGGGCTAAAATTAAGATATTGGAGGGGATGTTTCTTCTGGATCTCTAAAGAATCCTATTCCTTGCATTTTCCCGCTGCTGCAAGGTGTCTGACCTCCTTGGTATGTGGCCCCGTTCCTCTAACTTAAGTGCCACAACAATCTGTTAAGTCCTACTTATCTCCCGTCACTATGACATTGACTCTTCTCCTTACCGACTCTTCTTCTATTGATTGTCCAAAAGTTCATTCGAGTTTTTCCGTAGCATCTTCTAGAAAAACCTAAAGGAACTTTTTGGCCAACCAAATACATTTCAGCACTCTTTTGATTATAGTAGGCACCCAGGTAACCTAGGATAATCTCCCTAGTTTGAAGTCAGCTGATTATAAGCCTTAGTTCCTCTGTAAACCTCCTCTCCCTTTGCCATATAATATAACATATTCACAGGTTTTAGGGAGCAGAACCTAGGTATCTTTTAGAGGGCCATCATTCTGTCTACTTCAGTAGTATACCACATATTCATATCCTCACTGTTTCTAACTTAGTTCAGGTATCAACATAACTACCCGGTATTATGGTGATTAGTTTCCTCTCCCTTCCTTTACCTTGAAATCTTCTGATTGCATTAGCTGAGAGAACTTTCTGAAACTTTTCCTTTTTCCTCTGGTTAAAATTCACTAATGCTACCCATTAAATACACAGTCAAGTACAAACTCCTTATTTCAGCTTGTTCCTCCTCTGCTACTTCCTAACTCTACAATCATATCTTGCTATATCCTTCTGGAATTGGAACCCAAGACACCCAGCTAATTTGGATCCTACAAAACAAACGCCAACAAAAGAAAGCCCTATATAGCACTGTTCTAGGTCCCTTGAAATATCATTAAAAACAAACATTTTAAAGTAGAATTTTAGTAATATTTTGATCAGGGCAGTGAGGTACATTGCCTTGTGTCAGCCCTCCACAGTATTGGGGCCCAAAGACAGCTGACCTGATTCAGTTCAGTCACTCAGTTGTGTCTGACTCCTTGCAACCCCATGAATCGCAGCATGCCAGGCATCTCTGTTCATCAACATCTCCCGGAGTTCACTCACCATCGAGGCCGTGATGCCATCCACCCATCTCATCCTCGGTTGTCCCCTTCTCCTCTTGCCCCCAATCCCTCCCAGCATCAGAGTCTTTTCCAATGAGTCAACTCTTCGCATGAGGTGGCCAAAGTACTGGAGTTTCAGCTTTAGCATCATTCCTTCCAAAGAAATCCCAGGGTTGATCTCCTTCAGAATGGACTGGTTGGATCTCCTTGCAGTCCAAGGGACTCTCAAGAATCTTCTCCAACACCACAGTTCAATTCTTCAACGCTCAGCCTTCTTCACAGTCCAACTCTCACACCCATACATGACCACAGGAAAAACCATAGCCTTGACTAGATGGACCTTTAATGTTTCTGCTTTTGAATATACTATCTAGGTTGGTTGTGACTTTTCTTCCAAGGAGTAAGCGTCTTTTAATTTCATGGCTGCAGTCACCATCTGCAGTGATTTTGGAGCCCCCCAAAATAAAGTCTGACACTGTTTCCACTGTTTCCTCATCTATTTCCCAAGAAGTGATGGGACCAGATGCCATGATCTTCATTTTCTGACCTGGGTGTCCTACTAAAGGGTCAGGTCTAGGTCTCCCCTTCCCCTTACAACCCTTTGTTTCATCTATCCTGAATTTCTCAGTTTCCTTGGCTCCTATGCTGTTTCCTGATACTTAGCCTGAGATATAACCCTCTCTATTTATAGGGCTTGTACTTGCTCACCCTCTAAGACATACCTCTAAGGCCCTTTTCTCTTAGAAGCCTTTTCTGATTTCTTTTTTTTTCCTACTAACACAACTCAAACTCTTCTTTATGCCTCATCTTACCCTTTGTGGAAACATAACTTCTAACTCACTTATTTTCAAGTCTCTCATCCACAGCGAGAATAGGTGGACTTTTATTTTTAGTTCGTCTTTCCACTCATCATTTTGTACGTTCTCTGGAACAATGTAAATAAACGCTCCGTAGAATTCTAGCTAATGATGGATATGTCCAAAGTATAAAAATTCATTGTCTAACCACTGCTGTAATGTGAATTTTAATGTTTAGTGTTAAACAATTACCTCTTTACATTCATATTAACAACTTAAGAAAATGGAATGTGAAAGAGCATATACTGATGAAGAAATGACAGAATATACTTAGCCCTGAGGCTGAGGTTAAGAAAAGAAGCCAGATTCTTCAAGAGTTTGGAACAGGGTCTGAAAAGTAATAGTGGTGGTGATGGTGGTGGTGGAGGATAAGTTTGACCTCTTGACCTGCTACATAGTTTGTCCATAGCCATTCCTACTCTTAAACCTTTTTCATTTCCTGTTACAATATTCATACAAAAGTAGAAGTCCATATTTATAAGGAAGATTTATTTGGCATAGTGCAGAGCTTCTTAGAAATTTCTATCAGAATAACACAATAATGATATACTCACTCAGCCACAACCAAAAGTAATCTTATTTGAAGTCTCCAGTTTTCATTTTAAAGTCCTATGGATCTTAGATTATACTCTGTGGTAGGATCATATTTATATCTATATGAAATATGACTTTCACTCAAACTTTGCCTAAATGATGTTTCGGGGGGATTTGCCATGTTTTCTGGGCCCCGTCCAGTGACTCCATACATACGCACATTTTATGTTCAGTGACTAGATTATAGGCCAACTCCCATAGGCTGCAATCCATGGGGTCGCTAGCAGTCGGACTCGACTGAACGACTTCACTTTCACTTTTCACTTTCATGCATTGGAGAAGGAAATGGCAACCCACTCCAGTGTTCTTGCCTGGAGAATCCCAGGGTTCGGGCAAGCCTGGTGAGTCACCGTCTATGGGGTCTCACAGAGTCGGACACAACTAAAGCGATTTAGCAGCAGCAGCAGCAGCCCAGAGAGGTTGGTCTATAGAGATAGATGTCAGGGGAGATAATCTGAAACCTTGAATCTTTGGCTTAATTTAGCAGATTGCAAAACATGAGAAGAGGAAAACACTGAACTCAGATTTGTAATATTTTTTACTAAGCAAAGAAGAGAGGAATGATTATTGAAGAAGACTGTGTTCTAAGGTGAGGATCTAATGTTGAGAAATCAGACCTCAGGAGTTTAGTGAGGGGAAGGTTTAGGGCCCTAGACTTCTCCAAATATACATCTTGTCAAATCACATTATAGTGCTAATTCTCTCTACCTCAAAACCTCAAATATTTTGATGATTGTAACATTTAGATTTCCATCAATTTTTCATAGAAGGGAAGAATTGTTTTATTTTAGTCTAGAATTAATGCCATTGGTTATGCTTATACATTATATGCTTGTGCTCATACATTTCATAGAACCTTCTTACTATTTTTAGTTTTGGTCTTAGTACTGGGAATATATGGTCCAGCATATGTACTGGGAGTGAATATATGGTCCAATATCTCCGGATCTCAGGAAATTATCAGTCAGGACTATCAACCTGTGTGAAAGATCTGGGGACAGGTAAATTTGACTACTTAAATATATGAGAGTATTAGGTCATTTTAGCTGCTAGAAAGTTCTGAATGAGATGACTTTGGTCTTTGTAAAGCACCTCTCTATGTGAAATTCATGGACTATGCAGATTACACAAACTGAGGAAAGAGAACTGCAAGATTGTTTAAATCATTGCTCCATCTTAACTATAAATTTCACAGTGCATGGAGTGAAATTTGACCAGCTCAAGAAAAGAAAGCATGAAAATAATTTGTTCTGAGACTTTAAAGTCACTGCAGTATTTTATGTAAATAAGAAGTAAGAACTTTTGATGCTTTTGTTACTTTATTTAACATATGCATAATATATCACAGAATAATACTGGATTTAGAAATATATTCCTTCCTATGTGGTGTTATGCAAGCATACTTCTTGAATGTCAATATCTGAATTTATTTTTCTTTTTTATTGTTTTGCTTTTTACTTACATGGTGCCTGTCAATCTTTTATCATCAGTTTACTTTCTACTAAGCTCAAAAAGATATTCTTATACCTTTTATACTTTCAGGCCTTCCTTACTAGATTTTTTTAAATACTTCAAAAATTAAGGTATTTGGATTTCATGCCATCAAGTAGTTATATCTGTATGCCCTCCTTTTTTAAGTGAATAGTTCCATTGCTGCCACTTCCTACTTTGTGATTCTAAATCTTTTAACACCATCTTACTATTTTTTTTGATGCACTCTATCCTTATAGAAAACACATTTATAAAATGCTATTTATCTTACATTTATAAGTGCTTCTGTTTTTCCCATTATTATTCTTCCTGTTTTCCAAACACACATCTTAATTTATTATTTTTCTCTATGTATCCCCTTAGTATAAGCCTTCACTTTCTAATCAATTCCCATCATAAATTTTTAAAAATTTAAAATATGCTGAATGCATTTTTAACATGATGTCTTATGCCCATGGGCTTTCCAGGTAGCGCTAGTGGCAAAGAACCTGCAGCCATTGCAGGAGATACCTGAGACAAGCATTCAGTCCTTGGGTTTGAGAAAGATCCCCAGAGGCAGGCATGGCAGTCCACTCCAGTATTCTTGTCTGGAAAATCCCCTGGACAGAGGAGCAGGCTACAATTCATAGGGTCACAAAGAGTTGGATATGACTGAAGCAACTTGCTATGCATGCACTGCTACCCATACTCTAAGTCTCTCTATTACTTTTTTAAAATCATTTTGTTATTGATATAGAGTGACAATAGTTTCTACTTCAATGAAGCAATAAAAGCAAAAAAGGGCACAATAATATCATGGGCTTAATTTTTGTCAGTAGTGGAAAATCTTGTAGGTATAAAGAAAGTTATGGAAATAAAGTGAACATATTCTATCTTGAAATAATAAGGAACAGTCAGATATGTTTTCTAGGCTTTGGAAAAACATACTTCAAAAATTCAAAGAGAGGTGCATCGTGCTTCCTCAGTCAGATTATTGAGAAGCTAAAATGCTGATGAACATTTGGAGGCAATGCAAATGTAATTGTAATCATACTAATTTTAATAATTTTGCAAACCTCTCCAGACAGTATTCTGTATGGTGTGGTTTGCTTTTAACCATATTGAGTGTCCAAAATGTCTTTCAGAATATGATGAATACTTGTGATCTTATCCCACCCTTCTCCCCCATCACATGTACATATATATTCCATATATGTACATATCATTTCATCTAATCTATAGATTCATTGATGCTCAACCATTTGCTTGGTTAGGGGATTCTTTAAAAGTCCAGCTTAAATAAACCTTTTATATAAAGTTTCTATTTATTTATATATAATCAGCTGAAGCAGTCTTATGTACTGAACTCCTATGAAATACTACTTGATCCTTTTCATCACATTTCTTTCTCTTGTATTATAAAATTTTAGGCATATCTTAGCCTCACTTATAGTCTGTAACTTGAGAGCATGACATGTTCGTATTCCTCACAGTCATTGGAGTGAAGGAAAATACATTATAGGAAAAAAGGACATACCTAACTACAATATGACTATGAAAATATCTATTAAGCACAGAGTCAACTGACACTAGTAAAGTTAGCCTATAATTTAAGAATGTATTTAAAAAATCAAGACAATAAGATGTTTGCCATCTGGGAAGATGTTAAAGTTTTGAAACAATTGTCTCCCATTTTATCTCTCAGAATACTTTTTATATGTGAAAAAAAATAAATTTCATTAAAATTGTAGTTTAAGATGGATCATAGGATAATTGGAAATCATTTATTTGCTTTAGAGTATTTTAATCTTCCAACTTCTTTCAGTTAGGTCCTAGGGCAATAAAAAAATCAGGAGATATAGCATGCTGCTTTCTGTAATCTCTGAAGAAAAGTGGATATTCTGGGAATTAGTGAAAGATGGGTGAAAAGCAAAGCTATCGTGATTTTTCAAAAAATAAAAGATCAACTCCACAAATTATGGACTGCATACATTAGGAGGTCAAGAGGAAAATGTCAAACATGAAGCTAGCATAGATGGATGAAAAGCACGTCAAATCAAATAAGGTACATTTGTCTTTGTAAAGCATGACTTTACACTCTAGATTCATATTCAGTTCAGTTCAGTTCAGTCGCTCAGTTGTGTCCGACTCTTCGTGACCCCGTGAATTACAGCACACCAGGCCTCCCTGTCCATCATATTAGCTTAATCATTAAGCACTAATGCCATTGCTACTTTTCTTAGACCAGCAATGAATACTCAAAGACCAGGCTTCCATCATTCTGTTTAATATCTTTAAGTAATGCTTCAGTTTGCAAATGCTGTTTTAACACATTCTCCATATCTGACTTAATCAGGACTATACATAATTGGCCTTTTCATGAGCACTCTTAATATTTTATATACTCTTCTGATCAACTCCTCTCATTGTTGCTTCATATTAATTTTTTAGGATTACTTCTAATCCTTTTTCCTGATCCTTTTTCAAAATACCTTTTAAATCATTTCTTGAATAATTCACTGACCCTAAGGTGTTCAAACCTTGAGGACCCACTACCACAATTGTATACTGTAAATTTACAATGCAAATTTAATATGTTTAAATTACAGTACACAGTATAAATAAAAATGAACTCTGAATAAAATATAGGATAGCATTCAAAATTTTACATAAATGTGTGGTAAATTTTAGTCCATGTTATTTAAGGACAACTATTAATATTTTTATATCCAGTTAATATTGGTTGTAATATTGGTCAGTTATGAATTATATATGGTCTGGCTCAGACGGTGAAGCATCTGCCGACAATGAGGGAGACCCGGGTTCAATTCCTGGGTCAGGAGGATCTCGTGGAGAAGGAAATGGCAATCCACTCCAGTATTCTTGCCAGGAAAATGCCATGGATGGTGGAACCCAGTCCATGGGGTCGCAAAGAGTTGGACATGACTGAGCGATTTCACTTCACTTCTAGATTTAAATGGTTTTCATTCTGTCTGCCCTCTGATGGATAAGGATAAGAGGCTTATGGAAGCTTCCTGATAGGAGGGACTGGCTGTGGGGAAAACTGGGTCTTGCTCTGTGGGCAAGGCCATGCTCAGTAAATCTTTAATCCAGTTTTCTGCTGAAGGGTGGGGCCTAAGGCCAAACTATGGTAGGAGGGGTAATGGCAGTAATGGCAACCTCCTTCACAAGGACTTAAGCCAGCACGCTGCCACTGCCCCCAAAATTGTTGTAATCATTGCCCCTGACCCCATGGCAGGCCACTGTCACCAGCACCTCTGCTGGAGACTTCTGGACACTCACAGGCAAATCTGACTCTGTCTCTTGTGGGGTCACTGATCCTTTCTCCTGGGTCCTGCTGCACACAAGGTTTTGTTTGTTCTCTTCAAGAATCTGTTTTCCCAGTCCTGTGGAAGTTCTGTAATCAAATCCCACTAGCCTCCAAAGTAAAATTCCCTGGGGTTTCTCAGTCCCTTTGCCAGATCCACAGGTTGAGAACTCTGTTGTGGGCTTTTGCAATTCTGCGAGAATTTCTTTGGCATAATTTTTCTCCAGTTTGTAGGTCGTCTGCTCAGCGGCTCTACAGTGGAGCTAATGGCAACCTCCTCCAAGAGGACTTAGGCCACACTCTGCCTCCCAGGTCTGCTGCAGCCAGAACCCCTGTTCCCGTGGCAGGCCACTGCTGACCCATGCCTCCGCAGGAGACATTCAAACACTCAAAGGAGGTCTCACTCAGTCTCTTGTGGAGACTTTCCCTGGGTTCTGGTGCACACAAGGTTTTGTTTGCACCCTCTGAGCATCTCTGGTGGGTATGAGATTTGATTTTAAACAGGATTGCACCCGTCCTGCCATCTTGTTGGGCCTTCTCCTTTGCCCTTCGATGTGGGGTATCTTTCTTTGGTGGGATCCAATATTCTGTTGGTTGTTCAGCAGCTGATTGTGACTTTGGTTTTTTTTGCAGATGAGCACGTCTTTCTACTCTGCCATCTAGTTTTGTCTTAATTAAAGAATTTGCCACTTTAATAAAATTATAAAATTTTGAGAACATATTTTTAATGCAATGCGGTTATGCTTTCTACTTTAGGCTATATTTAAAATTTTCTGTTTTCCACCATATGGAGATAGCCTTCATTAAGTGACAATAGGTGTTTTGGAGTTTTTCTAAATCACAGTTGAAGAAGTAAGGGGTCCTATGCACTTGATCTGTTTGATTATAGGTCTGCAGTAGTTCAAGGATTCATTCAAATATTTTACAGACCACAAGAACAAACATACTCTTTTTTTTTTTTTTCTGTTTAAGCCCCCAAACTACTTTAAAGGATATCGGTTTATGTATAAACATTCCCTAAAGCTCCCAATTGAGCAGGCTACTAAATTTTAAAAATCTAAGTTTTCCCAGTACTAATGGAGATTTACTTCCTAACCATTTTCTCTGGAGACAAAAGTAGGTCTCCTCAAGGATAGGACATTTGCATATGAGGTATGATATAAAAGGCTAGGAACATTTTTTCTGCTCTCTCCAAAATGCTTCACTATATTTTTGTCATTTTGCCTGATAATTTTGCATTACTGATTTATCCTTTTGAGATAATAAAATATATCTATCTCTGGAAAGGTTTCTCCTGCTTTAGTCACACTCATATGGCTACTAGTGAACAAAATATACTCAGTATAGAATAAAGGGAAGATTGCTAACTCACAAATCCCCAGAGTCTGTACTACACCAAATGTTGCTTAGCAGTTTCTACAATTTCCTCAGTCTAATTTACAAGAATAAAGAGAAATGAGATATGAGTATGTTGCATAAACTTATAAACTTTATATTTACTCTGTGTTTTTATTCTCTATTGATTTAAAAACAATGGAAAAAGAAGACTAATAAGTGGGTATGGTAGGATGGCACTAATTCATTTCAGTTTGTGGTATTGACAAGGGATTTTTAAGCCAAGAGTTGAATGAACATACAGTTATGTAAAAATCTGGGAGAAGAATTTTTCAGACAGGGTAAAAGAGTACCTAGGTACTGAGTTGGCAAGGGACTGGACAGGTCAGAGACTAAGTAATTTTTACTGTCATTATTTTATACATTCCATTATGCTACCACTTAGGTTAGTCTCTAAGGCCTTTCACAAGTTGGATATTGCTTTGGATTTAATTTTTCCCTCACCTCTTCTCACCATGTTCCAGGCCAGTCTATTTCTCTGTGACTTTAATAGCTGTTTCTTTTAATAGCTTCTCATTCATTTGTTATTACCTAATAAACTGGTAACTCATCTCTTAAAAGTTACTGCAAGCATTCCCTCTTTGAGGAAGTCTCTAACTCTCCTGCCCACTGTGCAAAGAATTGCTAAGTTTTTGTGCTACCATTAACTTATGCACTTGAGTCACTGCTTTGCAATTAACTAATGTGTGTGTCTCGTTTTATCACTAGTTAGTTTCTTTATGATAGAGACATTTTCATTCTTTGGGACCTAGGATCCATCATAGTAGTAGTACTACATAGTATATAGTACTAGTAGTATATAGTAGATTATACAAATCATCATTCAGTGAGTGAATGAATGGAATATCTTTTTGTTGTGATTTAGCTAATGTAACATTTACTTTCAGAACAGTTTCTACTACATATTTATTTTAGTTAATAACCATAAACTACACTATTCTATAACCACTAGAACTTTTATCATTATGTCATTTCAAAACAGTAAAATGTTAAATGTTATCCTTCATATTTAATGCAAACTATGCTCATGGAAATATTATGAAAAGATTGAGGAATTTTGACACATTTTTAATTTTTCCATTTAGTATACTTTAGTAGATTTTCAGCCTTTTAAATATGTTAGCATTAAGAACCAGGTACTCCTTAATGAAAATCATGATTTAATAGTATATTTTGTGTAATCTGTTCCTCTTTTGAAGTTAGGGTGATAGAGTTAAGTTTGAGACACCCTTTACATTTTGTTTACACAAACTCACTGTTCTTAATTTGCAAAGTGAGGACTTTTTCAATTCCTAAGAGGCTGGTAGAAGTGGAATAGCTAGATGAAGAGCTGCTATGGGGAAATTATAAGAGATAAGAGAGGAAGGAGGATACAGACCTTTGTCAGGGAACAACTACTTTAAGAGATGTCATACTTTAGGGGCATTTTACTTTAAGAGATGATGAAAAAGTGGCATTAAAATAACCATGCAGAATTGGAAGTATATATTTGGAACTTTTTTTTCCCCAGAAGTTTCCAATATATTGGTACTTGCCCACTGCCTTAAGGAAATTGTGTCTAAGAAGTTGGCATTTGTTCTGTGCTTTATCCATAGTCATGGAGAGATTTTTTTTCACCTGCAGGTTCTTCTTGAAGTTGTGGTACAGTCGCCTGATACACATTTACTGAATGAACTAAGCTAATGAATAGAAGTCTAAGCCTTTAATATCACTGTCTTTATTTAATTGTTTTTAAAGTTTATGTCAATATAAACTCTTAGATTCTTATTTAATCTAACGGATTGAAGACTAATAGCTCAAGTACTTTCAGATATGACCTGTTGGAGTTCCTTTAAGATGGAGCCCTTATCCTTTGGATGTGTCCCCCAGATAATTTGAATGTTTCCCTGTTTCCTAATATAACAAGGTGTTTCAAATTTATCTTGTCTTCTTCCCCAGCTCAGAAATCTTCCTTTCCCCACAATTAACTCTGGTATGTTTTTAGTGGAAAATGATATTTAGTACCAAGATATGAGATTTGTCTTATTTATGGCTACTGATAGAGCATTTTTAAAAAACTCTTTCAGTAGAGAGACCTAGGAATTTTATATAGAAATATTTCAAATATATTTATGTGAAATATGTTAAATATACAAGAAAAGATAACTCAAATTGTCATCTTGCTATGAACAAAATAGTAACATTCTACATTGTAATCTATGTAGAATGGGCTTCACTTTGTACAGTTGCTCAATCTCTACTGATAGAGCATTTTTAAAAAACTCTTTCAGTAGAGAGACCTAGGAATTTTATATAGAAATATTTCAAATATATTTATGTGAAATATGTTAAATATACAAGAAAAGATAACTCAAATTGTCATCTTGCTATGAACAAAATAGTAACATTCTACATTGTAATCTATGTAGAATGGGCTTCACTGTTGTACAGTTGCTCAATCAAGTCCAACTCTTTGTGGCTCCATGGACTGCAGCATACCAGGCTTCCCTTTCCTTTACCATCTCCCTGAGTTTGCTCAAACTCATGTCCATTGAGTCAGTGATGCCATCCAACCGTCTCGTACTCTATATCTCCTCCTCCTGCTTTCAATCTTTCCCAGCAAACTGGGGCCTTTTCTATTGAGCCAAAGTATTGGAGCTTCAGGTGGTCAAAGTATTGGAGCTGCAGCCTCAGCATCAGTCCCTCCAATGAATATTCAGGATTTATTTCCTTTAGGATTTACTGGTTTGATCTCTTTGCAATCCAAGGGAATGGGTTTAGAAAGTAGTAATATTGATCTTGAACAAAGTACACCCAAATAGGTTTCATTAATAGTGAAACACCACACATCTTAGAATCTTAGTTGTTGGTGGGAAAGATTATTTAGAACTGTGATCTAGATTTTATATGGTATAATCTTGCAGTATTGTTCTGGATCTGTGTTGGAATAGAAAAATAATATCAGGGACCAAACTTGTCCTAATACTTTGCAACATGTTTTAACAATATGGAGAAAAGATATTGAGCATTCCTTACATTAAGAATCTTGTAATGCATGTATATTTATGAGGGGAAGTAATGGCACTATCTATATGGAAACAATACTAGTGTCCTCCCTGGTGGCTCAGAGGTTAAAGTGTCTGCCTCCAATGCGGGAGACCTGGGTTCGATCCCTGAGTGGGGAAGATCCCCTGGAGAAGGAAATGGCAATCCACTCCAGTATTCTTGCCTGGAGAATCCCATGGACAGAGAAGACTAGTAGGTTACAGTCCACGAGATTGCAAAGAGTCAGACACGACTGAGCGACTTCACCTCACCTCTTTGGATAACCACAGTAGCTACAGATGCAGTAATAACCATCCCACTTAACAATAGCTTGATGATTATTTGGCTACCAACATGAATAACTCGTTAAGAAGATGATGAAAAGTTGTAAACATCTAAATAATCACAATTTACATTATGAAATCATCGACTATGTATCCAGATTCTTATAGAATTTTCTCCCAGCCTGCCATGGAAGACTTTTCTTTAATAGTCTGTTTCTCCTATTACAGTGAAAACCAGACTTCTGTACTTAATTACTGATTCCAAAGAGTAAATTGTTAAAGGTAACAGCTTATCATTACTTATTTATTTGCTTTTCTAGAAAAATTAAGTATAATCTGATAGTTTAGTTTGTTTTATATTGTATAATACAAAGATTCTCATTTTAATAAACCCTTGCTAAAACACTTGCTAACTATTACATTATAGTAATTTACTAGTAGAAAAATAATATCAGGGACCAAACTTGTCCTAATACTTTGCAACATGTTTTAACAATATGGAGAAAAGATATTGAGCATTCCTTACATTAAGAATCTTGTAATGCATGTATATTTATGAGGGGAAGTAATGGCACTATCTATATGGAAACAATACTAGTGTCCTCCCTGGTGGCTCAGAGGTTAAAGTGTCTGCCTCCAATGCGGGAGACCTGGGTTCGATCCCTGAGTGGGGAAGATCCCCTGGAGAAGGAAATGGCAATCCACTCCAGTATTCTTGCCTGGAGAATCCCATGGACAGAGAAGACTAGTAGGTTACAGTCCACGAGATTGCAAAGAGTCAGACACGACTGAGCGACTTCACCTCACCTCTTTGGATAACCACAGTAGCTACAGATGCAGTAATAACCATCCCACTTAACAATAGCTTGATGATTATTTGGCTACCAACATGAATAACTCGTTAAGAAGATGATGAAAAGTTGTAAACATCTAAATAATCACAATTTACATTATGAAATCATCGACTATGTATCCAGATTCTTATAGAATTTTCTCCCAGCCTGCCATGGAAGACTTTTCTTTAATAGTCTGTTTCTCCTATTACAGTGAAAACCAGACTTCTGTACTTAATTACTGATTCCAAAGAGTAAATTGTTAAAGGTAACAGCTTATCATTACTTATTTATTTGCTTTTCTAGAAAAATTAAGTATAATCTGATAGTTTAGTTTGTTTTATATTGTATAATACAAAGATTCTCATTTTAATAAACCCTTGCTAAAACACTTGCTAACTATTACATTATAGTAATTTACTAGTGACCTGAAAAATTGTAAAATATGTGTACATGTATATGTTCATATAATGCACATGTTATTTTTGACTTTGGAAATCATAAAAGATAAGATAAATACCTGAAGAAACTACAGCTGTAATTAAAAAAAAATCGACAGTGTTGGAAGACAGAATTAACTATTGTTAAGAAGTTACTGTGTGCTATATGTCTACCAAACAATATAATTGCTAGAGCTATTATTTTACCTATTTTATAGAGGAAGAAACTTAGACTACCTGCTTTATTAACCTTGATCAGCTTCTTATAACTTGTAATTAAATATATTATGGAAATAAGACTCAAACCCACATATGTTTACTTTCAACCCCATGCATCACATAAACCTTCACATGAAGTACATCACATAAATCACACTACACCTGGCCAATGACAGTTTTATTAAGCTGATTCTTTTTTTGTCTGTAAAAGAAGGATATTTGCCTATCTTAGCCATCCTCAGTGTTTTTAATAATCACTAAGTGAGTTCACCACATATAATCTTTTTTTAATATTCTGTATTCCTGATTGCAAAAATAACTGTGAATCAGTTATGCTTTGAACGTAATTTCAGTGCTGTTGATTGATTAAAACATATATGTATACATCTGAAAAATATTAATCATGACAGTATCACAGAGAGCTTGTTTTTGAAAAATAACTTAAAATATAATTGAAAATTAATGAAGGACATAGAGAAGATTTGAACCAAACATATGTGGCTAAAAGCTGGCCCAGAGTCATTGTAAATGGATTTTATCCAAAAAAGGATGCCAAAAGACCCTAGGATCCCAACAGAGAGAGTCTGTGAAAAGATGGCCTGCTGATAACGTAAGTCACAATGAAGTGCAGTTGAGAGATGCCTACTTGAACGGAGAGAGAAATACATGGTCTGAAGAACCCTACAAGGAAATGAAACACCCAGCAAGGGTGAAAGACCAAGAGTCAGCTGTGACACCTGCCAAACCAGAGAGCAATCCATGATGGCAGCTCACCAAAGTACAAGCATACAAGAGTGTTCCCGTGCACTCACATCGTCTCTCTCCACCATCTAAAAATCCAGTTTTGTCAGAAACAGTGCTAATTAGCATTTGAGAAGGGGAATAAGACAAGATGGGAAAATACAGGAGTATCTATCCAAGTCATACTGTATACTACAGGGCTGCCTTCTGTTGCATGGCTGATTAGGTGAGTGCAGAAGCTTTAATTTTGAATGAAGTTTGGAATCTTTATTATTACTCTAGCTGTACTTACCAGTCTCTAAGCTGAAAATGATTAAAGTATCAGGTGGATTTTTATTTTTTCTAGTTAAGAGAACTGTGGGGAACCAACCAAAATTTTATCCAGGGCAGGGAGAAGAGTTACGTTATAGAGCATAGTTCCAGGAACTTTTTGAGAGAAAACAAAATTACTTAATTATCTCATATTTTAAAAATTCTTGTTTGGTTATTCTCTTAATTGTATTTTTATATAGTCTTTCTTCATGTATGCTATATAGCTTTAACTATGAGTAAATAAGTATAAAGTCTTCATATGCAAGATTATACGTTTTCCTTTATAATTGGAGAAAATGATATTTTATCTGAACCTCACATATCATATGATATATCTGACACCCTATATCATACTTGGATGTGACTGTTTACAAAACACAAATCATCCCAAATTAACAGGATCAAGATTAGATTTGAAAAGATATATTCAATAAAATGTGTAAGATGAGACAGAATTAATTCTAATCAAATTCACAGAAGACTTGAAATGAGATGTAAATCTGTAATATGTATTACATTAGATATGAATTAGTATTAGATTTGCATTTAGAAAAATGTACTATGTTCAGTTCTGAGCATTACTTAGACAGAATATTAGGAAAAATATCCTATCTTGACTGTCTTCTCCTCCAGACAC
>SJYC01143496.1:0-13370 GCA_006408675.1 Madoqua kirkii
TAAGAGGTAACAATTTTAATACTTTAAAGTCATAATTATCAAATATTGAATTTTAGATATTAAGGCCAAAAAAAAAAAAAACCCAAAATACAAACAGTTTAAATGTTCAGCATTTAGTTTAAAGAATCCATTTAGGACTTCATATTCTGCTGTCAGTACGTGGGCATTAAAATTGTTATATTGGTAATTAACTCAGAAAAATCCTTAGAGTTTAGATTTGGACTTAGATGTTATTATTTAGATTTAAGATATTGTCCATGGGAGTTTGATACTTTTGATAACATGGACCCTGAAGCCACCATTTAAGTAAGGTACATAAAAAAAGAATATCCCAGATGCAAAAACTATTAATGGCCTATAATGACCTTATTCTCATTAGTATAATATAGTCAGTAAAGTATATAAAACATTATATTATTTCATTAAAACCATCAAATATAACAAAAGTAAATAGTTACTGAAATTTAGTATTACTCTAAAAATTTATGCTGCTTAAAAATATTGTGATTATACAACATTTGAATTCAATGACTTTTAGACAATGTTAGTTTCCCACTTAAGGTCTATCCTTTTGTTCATGTTGGCAATGTTCCCAGATGAAATATTCACCTTTTCAGAATCTATTGCATCCAACTGTGGCAATGTAACAAAAGTGTAGGTGATGAGGTATAAATATCTTTCTACTAGAGACTTCTGGCAATATTTTTGTTTTTCTAATACATTGTTTTTGTCTCTTTCTTTCCACTCTACAGCACAGCTGAAGAGGGAACAGCCACCTTACCTCCATGTTTGGACAAGCATGAAGATAAGAACTTCCCTATGTGCATGATGGAAAAAAATGATAGAAGGGCCCCAAATTCCCTTCACTAATACTTGTTGATATGTGAGGAAAAATAAAATGCTATTACAAAATTAAGCTACAGAAATGGGCTTCTTTTCTCATGCAACAGAATACATCACAATTCAGATAATGCCCATTAAAATTAGTAATAATGTCCATTTTAAAGGATTAATCTGAGGGATCCAAAGACACTTTACACAATTAAATCTCAGGAAAAAATAGATTTTTTAAAAATTCAATGTGATTTTGAAATTGATCTTTCACAGTCTTTTAGTTATCAAACTATTAAATTCATTTGACCATTCAAATAATTTTGTGAATAATGCCAAACAATCCTGTTACTTTCTCCGTGTGAGTATGATTGTGTGAGTGTGTGTGTGGGGCGGGGGGAGGGGAGGCAGACAGATCATCACCTGTACTTCTACCAAGTGGCTATAAATTGTAAATTCCTTGGATTTTATTAATTTGCAAGAGCAATCCACAGCATTCAGTAAGCTAGTTAACTTATTAGTTGGTAACCATGAAAAAGATGCTTAAGGCAAGAGATGGGGAAAGGGTACAGAGCTTTCATCCCCTCTCTGAGCATATCATTCTACCTGCACCTCCACGCATTCACCAACCTGGAGTTCCCAGTAAAACAATATGAATTTAATGGGACTGAGGTGGGGTTATATTGAGAAAGTTGGTGGGCAGAGAGGAAGAGGAAGGAACCTGAGTGGAATTTTCTAGAAGTATATTTCATAAATGATCTCATCACACATACACAAAATTGGAATTAAAAACATTGTAAGTATATGAGAGTATTTTTTCTTGTTGTTCAGTTGAAAAGTTGTGCCTGATTCTTTTGACCCCATGGACTTCAACATGCCAGGATCCTTGTCCTTTACTATCTCCTTTACTATGTCAAATTTATTCCATTGAGTTGACTATGCCATCTAACCATCTCATCCTATGTCACGCCCTTCTCCTTTTGCCTTCAGTCTATCCTAGCATCAGGGTATTCTCCAATAAGTCTGCTGTTCAGTGGCCAAATTATTAGTTTCAGCTTCAGCATCAGTCCTTCCAATGAATATTCAGGGTTAGTTAGATTGAATATTCAGGTTGAATATTCAATCCTTCCTTTAGGATTGACTCATTTGATCTCCTTACAGTGTAAGGGACTCTCAAGAGTCTTCTGTAGCACCATGATTCAAAAGCATCAGTCTTCGACACTCAGACTTCTTTATGGTCCAACTCTCACATCTGTACATGACTACTGAAAAATCCATAGCTTTGACTATATGGACCTTTGTTGCAAAGTGATGCTTCTGCTTTTGAATAATTTGTCTAGGTTTGTCATAGCTTTCTTTCCAAGGAGCAAGCATCTTTACATGGCTGCAGTCACTGTCCACAGTAATTTTGGAGCCCAAGAAAATAAAATCTGTCAGTGTTTCCACTTTTACTCATCTATTTGCCATGAAGTGATGGGACTGGTTGCCATGGTCTTAGTTTTTTTAATGTTAAGTTTTCAACCACTCTGCTATTTCACCCTTATCAAGAGACTGTTTAATTCCTCTCCACTTCCTACCATTAGAATGGTATCATCTGCATATCTGAGGTTGTTGATATTTCTCCTGACAGTCTTGATTCCAGCTTGTGATTGATCCAGCTTGGCATTTCACATGATGTACTCTGCATAAAAGTTAAATAAGCAGGGTGAGAATATGAGAGGCTAGATTTGTTAATTAGCTTGATGGTCCTAATTATTTTACAATGTATATGATATGAAAACATCAATGTGTTTGTATAACTTAAATACATACAAGTTTTACTTTTAAATTATTCCCCAATAAAGCTCTGGTAAAAAAAGAGGCTGGGTTTCCCAGGTGACTCAGTAGTAAAGAATCCACTTGGCAATGTAGGAGACTCAGGAGATTCAGGTTCAATTTCTGGGTTGGGATGATCTCCTGGAAGAGAAAATGGTAGTCCTTTCCAGTATTCCTGCCTGGCAAATCCCATGGACAGAGGAGCTTGGGAGGCTACAGTCCATAGGGTTGTAAAAAGTCAGACAGGATTTAGTGATTGAGCATGCATACAAAATGGAAGGTTGGGTGGGTGGGGAATGGTGCATGGAAACTTGCCACGTGGTGTAAGTGTAGACAAGGACAGTGCTTGTGCGCAATGCTTGGGAAAAATGGCATTTCTTTATACTACTTCAAGAGAAGAAATAATAAATAAACACAGCCCCAATAATCCAGGGATAAGTTATCATCCTAGAAGACATAGAACCAAGCAGTAGGGTAACATTCCAGCTTGCTGCAAGCTTGCTAAAAGCTAAGAATTATTTTGAAAACTATGTATGTTTATTTGCTTTTCTCTTTAAGAATACAAGAAGGCTTGTATCAGCACTCAAGTGGGCAGTGAGAAGCAGCTATAGGACTCACTGTTCCTGATTAATAGGCTAAACCAGACCAATTAAATAGGACTGAGCAATCTTTGAGGATGAGCACATAGAACAATAATACCTACCCTAAATAAAGTAAACAGATGCAAACAAATTGACTTATGAAAGAAATTCTTTAGCATATAAGAAAGGGAGAATTACTCTAAAACACTTCTTGAAATGATTTTACCATAACAGAATAATTTTTAAAATATCTAGAACAAGCACAGGCTACTTCAAAATATTTAGCAACACAGATGTCTTGATAAACTTCATGTGGTGTTAAGGATAAAGAAACTGTCTTATTAAAACCCAGGTCCCAAAATATTTAGGTTACCTAGGAACCATTAAAAAAAATAAGAAACCTAAAACAAATTCCAGGCAAACTTTAAAATTAAACCTTTGCAGCATAAAATACTAAAAGATAATTGAGACATGTTTATAAGGCTTATTTGTTTTCTTTTATTCCTTTTCTGCAAGGTGATAGTCCTGGGAGCAGACTGAATTATTTTTACTTTTTGATATTCAGGTGTTCACAAATTCTAGCACTAACACTACAACCTCTGAAAAGTTTGCCCAAACACTTATCAGGGGTGGGGGGAAAATTAAAACTGAGAAGTAGAAAATAGAAATGTTCTTATGGTAAGCATTCTTATAAATGAATAGGTGCTTTGGATAAATATTCTTATGGTGAGCATTGTTATGAGTGAATCAATTTATTTATACATGTTCATAACACACAATAAAATGTGTCATTTGAAAAATAAGATATGTAGTTGCAAACAGTAATTAAACAGTAATAATCTATACCTCTATCCTAAATCTATACCACATATCAACAAAGACCTATAAATGTAGGGATGGGTCAGTAAAAGCATATTAAATTTCATGTCTTCTATAAGAGTTGGTTTAAAGATCAACATTCAGAAAACAAAGATCATGGCATCTGGTCCCATTATTTCATGGAAAATAGATGGGGAAACAGTGGTAACAGTGTCAGACTTTATTTTGGGGGGCTCCAAAATCACTGCAGATGGTGACTGCAGCCATGAAATTAAAAGACGCTTACTCCTTGGAAGAAAAGTTATGACCAACCTAGGTAGTATATTCAAAAGCAGAGACATTACTTTGCTGACGAAGGTCCGTCTAGTCAAGGCTATGGTTTTTCCAGTGGTCATGTATGGATGTGAGAGTTGAACTGTGAAGAAGCCTGAGCACCAAAGAATTGATGCTTTTGAACTGTGATGTTGGAGAAGACTCTTGAGAGTCCCTTGGACTACAAGGAGATCCAGCCAGTCCATTCTAAAGGAGACAAGCCCTGGGGTTCTTTGGAAGGAATGATGCTAAAGCTGAAACTCCAGTACTTTGGCCACCTCATGTGAAGAGTTGACTCATTGGAAAAGACTCTGATGCTGGGAAGGATTGGGAGCAGGAGGAGAAGGGGGCGACAGAGGATGAGATGGCTGGATGGCATCACTGATTCGATGAACGTGAGTCTGAATGAACCCCGGGAGATAGTGATGGACAGGGAGGCCTGGCGTGCTGCGATTCATGGGGTCGCAAAGAGTCGACATGACTGAGCGACTGAACTGAACTATACCCTGGGAATGCATTATCTTAAAAGGTAGTTATATAAATGTCTCAGACTTAGGCTTTGTCTTCTGGAAACCTCAAGGCAAGACCACTGGTAATAAGAAAATTCTTAGAAAGTTGACTACAATTATGGAATTTTAGAGCTGAATTACTTTCCCATATGAGAACAATGAGAATTCCAGTTCTAGTAGTGATAGGTGGCTGAAAATTTCTGATTGGTAATAGCACCATGTCAACTAAGGCTTTCACCATTTTTGCTTTGGAATAAAGTGCATATGAAAGGAAAGACACTGGAAGGTGTGATAGTTATGCTGTCTTAAAATACAAGGTCAACAATAATAATGTTTGTGTGGGCTGGCTTCTCTTTAACAGCATTAAAAATTGACTAGAGCAAATATGATGAAAAATCTGGCTCTCTCTATATGGTATTGCAAAAGGGATCAGAAGACTCAGGGAGTTGAGAGTGTTAGAATAGATAGTTCGTTTAAGACCTGAGCATCCATAACCTGCATAAGATCCCTGGGTGGCCCAGAAAACACTCCATAAAGAATATACTGCTGAGTATATACTGCTTCTGTAAGAAGCATGGATGGTGGTGGCTGCACTCTGCAGGCTATGGTTGGTAGTGTCGGTTGTTGCTATTGAACCAAGTTCTTTAATAAAAGTGAGAATCAGGCCAGGGAATAGCATTCAATTATTAGAGGCAAGAAAGAGGTAATTACCAGACTTGCCATCAAGTTTTCTTGACCTTTCAGGATCTGTGGCAATAGCTAGTAGAACACAGCATTCTTAGATATGAGATAGGATATGTGCTTCCAAGGCAAGCACTAGACATGAGATAGATGTGTAGATGCCTGTGAGAAAGGGCGAAAGAGAAAAAACAAACAAACAAACGAGAAGCAGAAAGTTAACATCAGCTGCTAAAATGGGAAATTGTTCCTCACCCAATATCCAGATCTATGTAGATCTCAAATCCAGAAGTCATTGATTGAAGCTCAAGATCTTCTTGAAAAAGAAGCCTATAATGCCACATTAAATCTATACAATAATCATTCCCTTGATTATTTTCTTAAAGTGACCTGGAACCATTTCCAGGGTAATTGAACTTTGAGGAATGAATAAAATCCAGCCATTTCTAGGACTGTTAAATGTAAGATCTGCATTGACACCCGTACCATGGGATTTGAAACACCACCATGGTTTTCTGATTAAATAGGAGCTTATGGAGGCCAGGTAGAGTTTTGGTCAGGTTCATTTCAGTGTATCCAGGTATGTTTGAATATATGTGTTAGTTGTTCAGTCATGTCTGACTCTTTGCAACCCTATGGACTGTAGCCCACCGGGCTCCTCTGTCCACGGAATTCTTCAGGCAAGAATACTGACATGGGTAGCCATTCCCTTCTCCAGGCGCTCTTCCTGACCCAGGGATCAAACCCAGTTCTCCAGCATTGCAGGCAGGTTCCTTACCATCTGAGCCACCAGGGAAGCCCATATAATCTTTGGTTATTTCCTTGGTCACATGTGCATAACTGAGAGAGAACTACTCGACAGCTAGCACAATCTATTCATTATGGCCTATAAGTAGGAGTAATCAGGGCATCCAGAGCCAAGTGGAAGCCCCAGAAATCACACTCCCATCCTGAAGAAAATTATAAATCAGAAGTAATACTGTATCATTGAAGGAACTGCTGATATTAACATTGCTATCAAAGACTTAGAAGATATAGGGGTTGTGGTACTCAAAGTGTTTCCATTTGCTTTGTCTATAAATACCCTGAAAAAATGAAATGGTTCTTGACAGGTGTATATATTAACTATATATATGTATACATATAAATATATTCATGTGGCAGCCCCATTTACAACTACTGTACCATACCATCTGCCACAGAAGCTGCTATTGAGACTACCACTTGGTTAAATGACAGTAGATTAATACAGGCTTTGACACTTGTTTTGAGACTAGCACTCTTGCAGATAAATATGAATTTTCCAATTCCCTTCATTAATGAGGATAAAATTTGTTTTTTATTTACATGGTAAGAACAGCAGTTCATACTCATTCTTGCCCAGGAATATGCTAGCTGTCCTCCTTTCTGTCACAGTAGACAATTCAAGTATCTTGATCACCTTGACATAACACTAGACTAGTACATTAATGACACCATGATAATAGGGTTTGGTGAGCAGGAATAAGAGAGTACACTAAATATTCTAGTAAGACATCTGTGTCAGAGAGTGGAACTGAAGTATCATAAAGATTCAAGGGACTGCCACAGTTTTTGAGATCCAGTGGTCTGTGACATGCCACATTATTCCTTCTAAATTAAGGACAAGACAAGTTTTTGCACTTTTCATCTGACGCCGCTGATGGAAGCACAGTGTTTGAGAGGTATCTTCTTCTTTTGGAGGTAACATATATTGAATTTGAGAATATCACTCTGACCCATGTATTTGGTATTTTGGAAGCTGTTCATTTTGAATGGGGCCTAGAGGAAGGTAGGATTCTGCAAAAGATCCAGCTTGAGGTCTCTTGCCATTTGGGCCTTTTGTTTCAACAGATTTGACAGAAATGATATATCTATAAAGGAAGAGTTTGCTGTGGAAAATCTCAGTATATTTCCAAGGTTTGGAGAAAAATTATGCCTTCCCTGTCAGAGCATTAGTCTTAATTTTGGCAAACATTTCTGCCACGATAATGGGTCCTACTAGAAACTGATAGCCTTAAAATGGGTTGCTAAGTGACCATGACATTGAGGTTTCCTTTCTTGAGCTGAATATCAGGTCTATCACATAAGGTTGGGTAGGTGCAGAAACAGCTTTTGGATTTCAACCTGAGCACATCCAGAACGTACTGGCAAAACACACTAAAAAGCTTCGGACTTCCATGTCTCTAATCTCTGCTATCCTCCAAAACAAGAATAGGTAGTTGCTTTATATGTTTTGTTAAATTTAAAAGATATCAGTGCTACAAATCTTATTTTACACATTTTGTAGTTAATATTATAGATTTATAAAATCTATTCCCTTTACAAATAACTGTTTTGTTTCTTTTTACTAATGTACGTCTATTAGAACACATTGTCATATATTATCTATTTTTTGAGCATTCAACAACTGTGCTATGATGTGCTTAGTAGCTCAGTCATATCTAACTCTTTGCAAATCCATGGACTGTCGCCTCCCATGCTCCTCTGTCCATGGGGATTCTCCAGCGAAGAATACTGGAGTGAGTTGCCATGCCCTCTTCCAAGGAATTTTCCCAACCCAGAAATTGAACCAGAATCTCTTGCATTGCAGGCAGATTCTTTACCAGCTGAGCTACCAGGGAAACCCCATTTAATGGTATGTTACAGCAATTCTTTACAACAAACAGTGCTGCAGTCAAAATCTTTAATAAATACCTCATCTTTTTTTTTTTTTTCCATTATTGGTGAGATTGGGGTAACTATCCATTGAATCATTCAAGTTTTCACTTTTGTTACCTTTTCTCCCTTGGTTATTTTGTACTGGGTTCTATGGAAGTGACTAGATGTTTTATATCTTAATTCTTATTATTTATTCATTGTAAGTACTGAACCCCAGGCTGTCACTTTAATCTCAGTCCTATAAATGTAATGAAATCCATGATGGACCACTCACATACTTGTTCAGGGCCAGAAGGCTTATTCCCTCATTAAAGAAAAGTAATTCTTGCAAGCAGCCCATAATAACCATCCCTCATTAGAAACTGCCTTGGGTAGAGATATTTGTCTCACCCAGTTTCACACATCCTTACCAGGGCAGCTTGCATCCACTGACTGGTGAATGCAGGGATGTTTGGGCCCAGCCTCTCTCCGGCTTCAGAGAAGAAGCCTTCATTGATACTGCAACACAGCACTACTTCTCCCTCTAACTCACGTCTGTTTTCTTCCCTTCCCTCTCTATCATAGTGTTGACCTCAAGAACACAGAAACCTGTTCAGTAATCTCTTTCTTATGGACTGGTTCCCAGGGACACAACCTGTGTGAATGACAGTTATTAATGGAAATTCTTACTTATGTTGCTCAATTTTCATATTAGTCAAAAGTCAAATTATATTTTCTCTTGTGACTTGGGCTTTTATATCTTGCTTCAGTAAACATAGTCTATGGTGAGCTTGGTCGTTTTACTTTCATACTCAGGCCTTTTATTCATTTGAGATTCTTCTGTTTATTTTTGTTTTGTAATGTGTGCTGGAGGCCCAGTTTTATTTTAGTAGTAAATCATGTTTCTGGTCTTTTACAATAATGTCTACCACATCTCCAGTTATATACCATGTCTTCTATCATCTAACAAATAATCTCTTTAAATCCTTATTTTTTTTTCTATTCCTTCAATAAGTTTGTTCCTGTTCCAGCTCCATACTGATGAATTTTATCTTTTGTCACATTTTGTCTTAATACTCAGCAGTAAGAATTTCTTTCTTTATATTTTTAAAAATGATTTAGTAATTCCTGAAAATTTGTCTTTTAGTATAAATTTTGGAATAAATTTTCCAAGTTTTTCTCAAAATTTAGCAGTGGTAAAATGAATACATAAAATGAATGAAAGTGAATATATAGATTAATTTCAGGACAATCAGTGTTTGAAACTTTATTCATTATGTTCCCGGATATTATTCCATTTATTCAGATCGAATTTGATATCTTATAAGAGAATTTTCTAAATCTCCATAAACTTCTCTCAGATAACCATTACTAGATTATTTCTAGGCAATTCACAAATGGCATGTTTTTGATCTTCTGGTCACTTATTGCCAGTGAAGAAATTTTAAGTATATTTGAAGAACAATTTACTGAGCTTAAAGATAAGGTTAGAGAACTCTTTCAGAAGGCATTGGTAGAGGATAAAATGATGGAATGTATGAAAAAAACAAGTCTAAAGATTTGAAGACTAATATGTCAATACCCATCAAGAAGGAGAATCAGTATTTGAGGGGAAAATGTTGATAATTTATTAAAGTTAACACAAGATATAAGACTTCAGTTTAAATGGGCACATTTCAAAAAACAGAATAGGAGAGAGAGTGGAAAAGAGTTCCTCATATAAGTATTTTTTTTTTTTTTTTCCATTATTGGTGAGATTGGGGTAACTATCCATTGAATCATTCAAGTTTTCACTTTTGTTACCTTTTCTCCCTTGGTTATTTTGTACTGGGTTCTATGGAAGTGACTAGATGTTTTATATCTTAATTCTTATTATTTATTCATTGTAAGTATTGAACCCCAGGCTGTCACTTTAATCTCAGTCCTATAAATGTAATGAAATCCATGATGGACCACTCACATACTTGTTCAGGGCCAGAAGGCTTATTCCCTCATTAAAGAAAAGTAATTCTTGCAAGCAGCCCATAATAACCATCCCTCATTAGAAACTGCCTTGGGTAGAGATATTTGTCTCACCCAGTTTCACACATCCTTACCAGGGCAGCTTGCATCCACTGACTGGTGAATGCAGGGATGTTTGGGCCCAGCCTCTCTCCGGCTTCAGAGAAGAAGCCTTCATTGATACTGCAACACAGCACTACTTCTCCCTCTAACTCACGTCTGTTTTCTTCCCTTCCCTCTCTATCATAGTGTTGACCTCAAGAACACAGAAACCTGTTCAGTAATCTCTTTCTTATGGACTGGTTCCCAGGGACACAACCTGTGTGAATGACAGTTATTAATGGAAATTCTTACTTATGTTGCTCAATTTTCATATTAGTCAAAAGTCAAATTATATTTTCTCTTGTGACTTGGGCTTTTATATCTTGCTTCAGTAAACATAGTCTATGGTGAGCTTGGTCGTTTTACTTTCATACTCAGGCCTTTTATTCATTTGAGATTCTTCTGTTTATTTTTGTTTTGTAATGTGTGCTGGAGGCCCAGTTTTATTTTAGTAGTAAATCATGTTTCTGGTCTTTTACAATAATGTCTACCACATCTCCAGTTATATACCATGTCTTCTATCATCTAACAAATAATCTCTTTAAATCCTTATTTTTTTTTCTATTCCTTCAATAAGTTTGTTCCTGTTCCAGCTCCATACTGATGAATTTTATCTTTTGTCACATTTTGTCTTAATACTCAGCAGTAAGAATTTCTTTCTTTATATTTTTAAAAATGATTTAGTAATTCCTGAAAATTTGTCTTTTAGTATAAATTTTGGAATAAATTTTCCAAGTTTTTCTCAAAATTTAGCAGTGGTAAAATGAATACATAAAATGAATGAAAGTGAATATATAGATTAATTTCAGGACAATCAGTGTTTGAAACTTTATTCATTATGTTCCCGGATATTATTCCATTTATTCAGATCGAATTTGATATCTTATAAGAGAATTTTCTAAATCTCCATAAACTTCTCTCAGATAACCATTACTAGATTATTTCTAGGCAATTCACAAATGGCATGTTTTTGATCTTCTGGTCACTTATTGCCAGTGAAGAAATTTTAAGTATATTTGAAGAACAATTTACTGAGCTTAAAGATAAGGTTAGAGAACTCTTTCAGAAGGCATTGGTAGAGGATAAAATGATGGAATGTATGAAAAAAACAAGTCTAAAGATTTGAAGACTAATATGTCAATACCCATCAAGAAGGAGAATCAGTATTTGAGGGGAAAATGTTGATAATTTATTAAAGTTAACACAAGATATAAGACTTCAGTTTAAATGGGCACATTTCAAAAAACAGAATAGGAGAGAGAGTGGAAAAGAGTTCCTCATATAAGTATGTTATGGTGATGTTTGCTGCTGTTGCTGCTAACCCGCTTCAGTCATGTCTGACTCTGCAACCCCATAGACGGCAGTCCATCAGGCTCCCCCATTCCTGGGATTCTCCAGGCAAGAACACTGGAGTGGGTTGCCATTTCCTTCTCCAATGTATGAAAGTGAAAAGTGAAAGTGAAGTCAGTCGTGTCTGATTCTTAGCAACCCCATGAACTGCAGTCCACCAGGCTCCTCCATCCATGGGATTTTCTAGGCAAGAATACTGGAGTGGAGTGCCATTGCTGGTGATGTTTAAGATTACTCAAAGCAGGCAGTCCAAGGGACTCTCAAGGGTCTTCTCCAGAGGAGAGAACAAGACGGCAGAGGAGTAGGTGGACATGGAATACATCTCTCTCTATGTATACATCAGGAATACACCTTCAGACACAGAAGTGCATGCAGAACACCAGATGAGAAGGAACAGGAGTACTTGACCAGCAGAAAAGAATATCTAGACCCATGCAAAACTCAGTAGGACAAAGAAACCAGGGGGAAAAAATAGAAGTGTTAGTAGGACTGGACCTTCCCTTGGCAGGTGAGGGAACTGAAGCAGGGGTCCGATCTCCACATCGGGGCAATTGTTTGAATCAGAAGAGAAACATTTAAGGCTGACAGTGAAACAGTTAATCTGTGGCAGCCTAAATGGAATGAGAATTGGTCCTTGCCACAGCCATACATACCCTGGACAGAAATGAAGATCCCTTGGAAGGTGCAGTGTCTGGGAGCTGGAGTTTAGGGGTTGTGGAGTAATCCCAGGTTTAGGGCTTCTGTTGAATGCAGAGATGGATCGAGGGGATGTGAGGGAGGAGATTGTGGTGGAAAATGCTCTGGAGGAAAGCTGAGCAGTCATGGAAGCAAGGTGATACTGCTGAGTCATGTGTAGGAGGTGAAGCCATCACCATAGCCTCTCTCCCCCCACATGCCAGCACTGGCAGCTGAACAATAGTGAGGCTGGCCCCTCAAACTCCTGACGCACTGAACTGTAGAGTAGGACCCTACCCAGGGTGCTCCTCTAAGTGACTGATGTGCCAAACTACAGAGTTGGACCTCATCCAAGGTGCCCCTTTAAGTGCCTGATGTGCCAATCTACAGAGTAGGACCCCCAGCCAGGGGGGGCACCTCTGTGTGTCAAACAACAGAGACGGACCCCAGGCAAGGGAGCCCTCTAAGTGCCTGAATGGTGCCTCCACAGAGCCTTGAAGAAAGGCTGGCCAAAGAGCCCTTCTGATCGCCAGCTACAAGAGGCTAGGAAAAAACTCTGATAGGTCTATAACTCCTGCAGCAGAAGCAGTCTTTGTCCCTGCATACTTGGAGCTGCCAGGGTCCCCTCAAGCCAAGCAGCTGTGCCACCTTCACACTCAATTCTCACTGGGATAGAGCTGCCTCAGGCAAAAAAAGTCTTGTGTCTATGCACGCAGAGTCATTTCAGTAGTGTCTGACTCTTTGTGACCCTGTAGACTGTGGACTGCCAGGGCAGGCTTCTCTGTCAGATAGAGGGGTTCTCCAGGCAAGAACACTGGAGGGTGTTGGCCAGTACTGGTTGCCTTACACTTCTAGAGCACTATATTTAATGCTGCCAAAGCCTCAACTTCCCTGAGTACCTGGTGCTGCTAGAACCCTACAACCCATCAGCTGCAACACCTCCACACCTGACCCTCACAGGGGCAAACCCAAGCCCTCAGGGCAACCTCAGGAGCAAACCCCAGTGGATGACCCACATGCAGAGGTGGAAATAAAACCA
>SJYC01143500.1:0-25209 GCA_006408675.1 Madoqua kirkii
CGTACACATAAATGGATATTTGTCCTTTTAAACACTTTTACTCATCTTTTGTGGTATATGTGAATGCTGCAATTAAAACAGGCTCTCAATACAGAGACAATATAAAAGTGTTTAGGGATTTAGTCTTTAGAGATACATTGTCTAGATTTTCATTTCACCTCAGTTCTGTTACTTCTCAGATAATTGGCATGTGTCTCAGTTTTCACATCCATAATATGGGGATACAATTGTATGTATCTCATAGCTTGTTTGAGGTTTACATGAATTAACAATTGAAAAACACATAATAAAAAAAGCTTTATCAATGTTTTCTCCTATCATTTCCTTAAATATAGGTATAGAAGAATTATCCTTTAACCTATTAATTCTTAACAACTACATTAATGAATAAATGAGTAAAGGTGATTTAAGGTCACCTTTTCTGCATTTTGAAAGAGTCTATGTATGATGACATTTGTGGTTTGATGGAAAATTGTTTCAGGAAAATTGTTCTAAAAATTAGTCTTTGGGGAATGAAATCCTTGCCACTTCGCAATTTTATTCATAGTTGTTTGTTGAGCTCTATTCTTTCTCACATCAGTTTTGGCTATTTAACTTATTTTAGAAAAAAAATACAGTCAATTTCAATCAGGGTATTAGTGCTTGGGCTGCCATAAGTACTAAAAACTGAATGAATTAAACAACAGAATTTTTTCTTTCACAGTTCTGAAAGTTAAGGGTCTGAAGTCAAAATGTAAGGAGGGTTGGTTTCTTCTGAGGATCATAAAGGAAAGATCTATTCCAGGTCTCTCTCCTTGACTTATAAATGGCTATGTTCTCCCTGTTTCTTTTCACACTGCTGCCCCTCTGTGCCTGTCTCCCTCTCTTCATGTGGCATTCTATTTATAAGCATACTCTGTATGTTTTTACCTTAACTAATTATGTCTGCAAAAACTCTATTTCCATAAAAGTTCACATTCTGAGATACTGGGGCTTTCCTAACATATGATTTGGTGGGGGAAAGGGTAAAGTTCAACCCACAGTGATTAGTATTTTCAAGTAATTTTTTGGTGTGTTTTAAATAGTATTTTATTCCTAGAAAGTTTTCCTTATTTTCATTTGCTTTTATGCTGATTCCTTTAATATACTTGTAAACATTTTCTCATAGGATATTTCAAATGTATGCATAAGCAGAGGGAATAGTATAGGGAACCCCTATGTACCTATCAGCCAGTTTCAATGATTTATCAACTCATGGCCAATCCTCTTATGTTTATACCCTAACTCTTCCTCAGTCATATGCATTTTTTGAAGTAAATCCAGATATAATGTCATTTAATCTGATACTTTTTTTTTTTACATTCTGAAAAGAAAAAAAAAGAACTTTAAAAACATAGTCACAATATTAATATTAAACAAGTATTTGTTGAAGGAATTCGTTATTTTGCCTGTAGAATTCACTAGACTGGAATTTGGTGATTAATATTAATTGGGTCACTTAATATATTCCTTTGTTGCCTACTAGGCCCTGAAGCCAATAATTATATCTAGAGATTGGTTTGAAATTTAGAGATTTAATCATATTTGGTTTGGAATTTTGAGGAGAAATTCTTTATGTGTGATATTGTGGTATTTCCATCCATTAACATTGTAGAAGATGCTTCTAGTGCTCAGTATCACATTGATTTAACCTACATTTCATTTCAGCCACTGATGCAGTGGAGAGTTCCATGGGACATCATACTTATTTGCACTGATGGCATTCTTGCTCAGGCACAGTGGATGTCTTTTCTCCCGCCATCAGGACTGTCCCTAAAGCAATGGGAAAGTGAGCAAGAGGTACAAATAGGCTAAACTCTTAATTTTCCTCTCTGAGTGGGAGTTTATTTATGTTTGCTCCTAAGTCATTTTTAAAAACAATTTAAAATCAAATTTATTGAGTCATTATTTGCATGGGGGAGTATGCTCACATTTTACCTCACCCGAATAACTACTACCTCAGGCAAGATTGAGCACATTTTTATCATCCCAGGAAGTTTCCTTTTGCATCTTAGGAATCAGTCTGCTCCCTCAAACAGCTATTAATGTGATTTCTGAGTCTATATTTTTTTCATTCTAGAAATTCTTATAAGTGGTATTTTATGAGGTGCATGTTTTTGAGTCTGCCTTCTTTCACTTAGTGTAAAATTTTGATATTCAACCATAATATCTGCAGATAGCTCATTCCCCTTTTATTTTATGAATATATCAAAGTTGGCTGCATATCACTTGGTGACCCATAATCAGCCATTCACTACCAGATCCTAGTAGTATATCAAAAGGTACTTTTCAAAAGGTTTGTATTCTCTGCTGCATTTAGCATGGTTGTGCTCTAGGGTTCTTGTGATCTGAGTTATGATTCTCCCATTGGGACTAGTCTTAAAGTCCACATTGTGTCGTTTCTCATCAATGATACCTCCAGTACCACAGGATCTGCAGGGAGGCTTGCACCACAGCCTGAAACATTTTTAAAAACATTTATTTTGACATAATTGTAGGTTCACATGTGATAACAAATAATTCAGAGACCCTATGTACCTGTCATCATTCCTCCTAATGATAACTCCTTGCAAAGTTTTAGTTAAATATATCAATCATGATATTGACGTTGATTCGGTCAAAATAATAAACATTTCCATCACCTCAAGGATCACTCATGTTGCCCATCCACTTCCCCCTCATTTCCATCTCCTCCCTGAGCCCTAGAAATCACTAACCTAGTCTCCATCTCAACAATTTTGTCATTTCAATAATATATAAATGGAAATGTACAGTATGAAACCATTTAGAATAAGCTTTTTTCACTCTCCGTAATTCCTTCCTTGGCAATTCATCCAGGTGGTTGTGTGTATCAATGGTTTGTATTTTTTAATTGCTGAGTAGTATTTATGGTATGGCTATACCACAGTTTGTTTAACTCTGTTGAAGGATATCTGAATTGTTTCCAAATTGAATATTATGAATAAGGAATCGTAAGCATTTATTCATGTTTCCCTTTTTTAGTGTGTGAACTTAAGTTTTCATTTCATTGGAATAAATGCTTAAGGGTGCAGCTGATGAAGCATACGATAGGTATATATTTGTTTCTTTAAAGAAACTGCTAAAATGCTTTCCACAGTAACTGTATCATTTTATATGTTGGATTGTCCACATCCTTGTCAGCTTTTGGTGTTGCCACTATTTTTATTTTAGCCATTCTGATAGTTGTGTAGTGATATTTCATTGTTGTTTAATCTGAATTTTTGTCATTATTGAATCTGCTAATGATGTTGAGCAGCTTTTCAAGTGCTTATTTTCCATCAGTTTATCCTGTTCTATTAAATGCTAATCCTATATTTTGATGAAAGGAGCATTGTTCCAATAGTCTTTGAAATGTTTGAGTATTTTTCTTTCCCCAGTGTACAGTTACCAAATTAAGTAGCTGTAGGTTCCTTCAGGAAAAGACTGGGAAATTCATGACCATTTGTACCTGTCTTGATTTTGGAGGGTCCTTCCTTCTATGGATCCCCATTTCTTTTATCAATTTTGAGTCCAAAATCTAACAAGAGGCCATGACTTTTTATTGGGATAACTATCCTCAGACTTCTGATTATTCTTAAAATCTTTCAGTTTTATAGCTTGTATTATATCCTTGTTCATTGTTCATCTTATTTGCACCTAGGGAAGCTGTGTTGTAACCCTTTCCATAAATCTCTACTCGTCAGGCTTCCCTTGCTATACTTCTGACCTCACCACTTATAATAATTACATCCATATGGCCCTGTTTTTTATTGATGTTGGCCTCTATTATTCTGAGTTATATCATAACTTGCTATTATTTTACCTTATTCTGTAGGTTTATCTTCTAGTATTAGCCTTAGCCTACAGTGGAGATGTTCATCAAATTTTAAAACGATTCAAGTACCCTTCTCACTAGCCTATTCCTTATAATTTCGGTAAATATGGTGAGTTTTCTGGCCCTATGTGTTAAATTCGTTCTAGCACACCCACTTCTGTTGGCTTTTAAATACTTTTTGCCATTATCTCATATGATAGTTCAGACAGTTCCATTCACTTAATGTGGGCCATTATATATTTTCCAAACTTTTAGGAGCCATCCTAGTGGGTTGTTTGTACTATCCCATTGACAAAGAATTATATCCTGTATCCCAGGAGAGGATACATTGATAATGTTTTCATGTCCACCTTCTTGTTCTGGGACTCCTGATAAACATCCCTCAGGGGCTAGTATCCAAATACACCCTACTGGCTCCTCCTGCCACACAGTGGACAGGTCCTGTGGATCTTTTGAGGTGCAGTGCCTTTCCTTCCTTATTTGAGTCAACATGTTCTTCTAGGTCAGGACAGGTTTTTTTTTAAGGTTTGTTTTGTTGGAGAGCAAGGGAGAAAGGCTTCTGCATCTTCTTTAAGCAAGAGAGACGTTTCTTTTTTTTCTTTTTTTTTTAAACAGAGATGTGGGCCACTTCTGCAGGCTCAACAGTTTGGAGGACTTTGATCAACCAGATATAGGCACTCCATGTGTGAGGGTCCTATTATTTTTCCCACAATAGTTTTGACCTTGGCATAGCAGTTCTGCCTTAGCTGGAAGTTTAACCTTTGGAGTTTGGCTAATCTCAGGATTAATTTCTGAGATTGGTCTCAGTTTTCTCACTGTATTGATTCAAGAGATAACAGCTCCTTGAAAGCTGCCAGAAAGGCACTTGACCTTTCATGCTTAGGTTTTAATTCCTGATTAATGATCTCAACTATATATTTTCTTATTCAGAATGATCAAATTTAGCAAAAGGCATTCAGCTATACTGTTCTTAGAGTTGTGTTTTTCCCTATGTTTCTTAAGTAGCACATACGCTGCACCAGCTTTCCCATCCTTCAGTATGCCACCCCAGTACAAAACTAGCAACAACTGCAGTTTTAACAATTGTCCTATCACGTTGTGCCAGGGACTATCTATATTCCATTCATGATTTACCATCTGGTAGGGTAAGTTATCCAGCTTAAAACTCCCACCCAAGTTTAACTCTCTAATTTACTCCTGGCACTAACTATCACAGATTGGATTTCCTAGGAGGCAGACTCTGTGATGAAGATTAGTGTGTAAGTGGTTATTATATGTTTATAAGTTTACTGAGATCAACACCTTAGAGAGGAAGGGAAGGTAATGGGGTTTCTTGGGATTTCAACTAAATCCAGTCTTAGCTGAAGCCTTGAGCAATACTGATGGAGATGTGAAGATGTGTTGACCATGCAGAGCTTCTGCTGTTAAGATTTCTCTCTTAGCAGTTCCGGAGAAGGAAATGGCAACCCACTCCAGTATTCTGGCCTTGAGAATCCCAGGGACAGAGAAGCCTGGTTGGCTGCTGCTTATGGGCTACACAGCCTCAGACATGACTGAAGTGAATTAGCAGCAGCAGCTTAACAGTTCATTTAGCAAGATATAAAGGATATTATTTATAGTGATATAGATATTTCTTACTTCATTTTAAAGTTGCATACTACACTATTATATGTATATACTAGAGTTTGTCGAATTCATTCTCTTTCAGTATATACATTCCAATTAACAGGTATTAACAAGTTGTTGTTCAGTCAATGAGTCATGTCCAACTCTCTGGGACCCCATGGACAGCAACACACCAGACTTCCCTGTCGTTCACCATCTCGCAGAGTTTGCTCAAACTCCTGTCAATTGAGTTGATGATGCCATATAGCCATCTTGTCATCTGTTATCCCCGTCTCCTCCTGCCTTCAATCTTTTCCAGCATCAGGGTCTTTTTCAATGTATTGGTTCTTCACATCAGATGGCCAAAGTATTGGAGCTTCAGCTTCAACGTAAGTCCTTCCAGTGAATATTCAGGGTTGATTTCCTGTAGGATTGACTGGTTTGATCTCCTTGCTGTCCAAGAGGCTCTCCAGAGTCTTTTCAGCACCACAATTAGAAAGCATCAATTCTTTGGCACTCAGTCTTCTTTTTGGTCCAGTTCTCACATCCATACATTACTACTGGAAAAACCATAGCTTTGACTATACAAACCTTTGTTGGCAAAGTGATGTCTCTGCTTTTAATATTCTGTCTAGATTTAATATTCTGTCACAACTTTTTGATTTCATGGCTGCAGTCACCATCCACAGTGATTTTGGAGCCCAAGAAAATAAAATCTGTCAGTTTCCATTTCTTTCCCTTCTATTTGCCATGAAGTGATGGGACCAGATACCATGATCTTTGTTTTTTGAATGTTAAGTTTTAAGTCAGCGTTTCCACTCTCCTCTTTCATCTTCATCAAGAGGCTCTTTTTCATTTCCTCTTCACTTTGCCATTCAGTTCAGTTCAGTTCAGTCACTCCGTCATGTCTGACTCTTTGCGAACCCATGAATCGCAGCACGCCAGGCCTCCTGTCCATCTCCAGCTCCTGGAGTTCACTCAGACTCGCATCCATCGAGTCCGTGATGCCATCCAGCCATCTCATGCTTGGTCGTCCCCTTCTTCTCCTGCCCCCAATCCCTCCCAGCATCAGAGATTTTTCCAATGAGTCAACACTTCTCATGAGATGGCCAAAGTACTGGAGTTTCAGCTTTAGCATCATTCCTTCCAAAGAAATTCCAGGGTTAATCTCCTTCAGAATGGGCTGGTTGTATCTTCTTGCAGTCCAAGGGACTCTCAAGAGTGTTCTCCAACACCACAGTTCAAAAGCATCAATTCTTCAGTGCTCAGCCTTCTTCACAGCCCAACTCTCACATTCATACATGACCACAGGAAAAACCATAGCCTTGACTAGACAGGCTTTAGTCGGCAAAGTAATGTCTCTGCTTTTGAATATGCTATCTAGGTTGGTCATAACTTTTCTTCCAAGGAGTAAATGTCTTCTAATTTCATGGCTGCAGTCACCATCTGCAGTGATTTTGGAGCCCAAAATTATCAGGCACTCTATCTATCAGATCTAGGACCTTAAATCTATTTCTCACTTCCACTTTATAATCAAGGGATTTGATTTAGGTCATACCTGAATGGTCTAGCAGTTTTCCCTGGTTTCTTCAATTTAAGTCTGAATTTGATAATAAGGAGTTCTTGATCTGAGCCACAGTCAGCTCCTGGTCTTGTTTTTGTTTTCTGTATAGAGCTTCTCCATTTTTTGCTGCAGAGAATATAATCAATCTGATTTCGGTGTTGACCATCTGGTGATGTCCATGTGTAGTCTTCTCTTGTGTTGTTGGATGAGGGTGTTTGCTATGACCAGTGCATTTTCTTGACAAAACTCTATTAGTCTTTGCCCTGCTTCATGCCGCATTCCAAGGCCAAATTTGCCTGTTATGTTTCTTTACTTCCTACTTTTGCATTCCAGTCCCCTATAATGAAAAGGACATCTTTTTTGGATGTTAGTTCTAAAAGGTCTTGTAGGTCTTCATAAAAGAACTGGTCATCTTCAGCTTCTTCAGCATTACTGGTTGGGGCATAGACTTGGCACCCACTTTGCCATTAGGGTGGTGTCATCTGTATATCTGGAGTTATTGATATTTATCCCAGCAATCTTGATTCCAGCTTGAGCTTTATACAGACAGCATTTCAAATGATGTATTCTGAATACAAATTAAATAAGCAGGGTGACAGTATACAGCCTTGATGTACACAATCTTGAACCTGTCCATTGTTCCATGTCTGGTTCTAGCTGTTGCTTCTTGATCTGCATACAGTTTTCTCAGGATAAAGGTAAGGCAGTCTGGTAATCCTATTTCTTTCAGAATTTTCCACATTTTGTTGTGATTCACACAATCAAAGGCTTTAGTGTAGTCAATGAAGCAGAAGTAAATGTCTTCTGGAATCTCTTTGCTCTTTCTATGATCCAGGGAATATTGACAATTTGATTTCTGGCTCCTCTGCCTTTTCCAAATCCAGCTAGTACAGCTGGAACTTCTTGGTTCACCTACTGTTGTAGCTTAGCTTGAAGGAGTTTGGGCATTACCTTGCTAGCATGTGAAATGAGTGCAGTTGTGTAGTAGTTTAAACATTCTTTGGCATTTCCCATCTTTGGGATTGGAATGAAAACTGACATTTTCTAGTCCTGTGGCCACTGCTGAGTTTTCCAAATTTGCTGGCATATTGAATGCAGCACTTTCACAACATCATCTTTTAGGATTTGAATCCTATCACCTCCACTAGCTTTGTTTGTAATCTTCCTAAGCACTTGACTTGACACTCTGGGGTGTCCAGTTCTAGTTGAGTGATCACACCATTGTGGTTATCCAGGTCATTAATACCTTTTTTTGGTACATTTCTTAAGGGTATTCTTGCCACCTCTTCTTAGTATCTTCTGCTTCTGTTAGGTCCATACCATTTCTGTCTTTTATTATGCCCATTGTTGCATGAAATGTTACCTTGGCATCTCTAATTTTCTTGGAGAGATCTCTAGTCTTTCCCATTATATTGCTTTCCTTTATTTCTTTGCATTATTCAATTAAGAAGCTTTTCTTTTCTCTCCTTGCTATCCTTTTTGCTATTATAAGTGCTGCTAAAAATAGCCCAATACCCTTATGCTTATATCTTTCTGTATTTTTGCTAGTGTAACTTTTGGATACACTTATAGAAGTGGAATTGCCAGTCAAAGGGTAAATATATAAATATATAAATGTATATATATATATATGTGTATATATATATAATATTGTTGCTGCTGCTAAGTCACTTCAGTCATGTCCAACTCTGTGTGACCCCATAGACGGCAGCCCACCAGGCTCCCTCGCCCCTGAGATTCTCCAGGCAAGAACACTGGAGTGGGTTGCCATTTCCTTCTCCAATGCATGAAAGTGAAAAGTGAAAGGGAAATCGCTCAGTCATGTCCGACTCTTTGCGACCCCATGGACCGCAGCCTACCAGGCTCCTCTGTCCATGGGATTTTCCAGGCAAGAGTACTGGAGTGAGGTGCCATCGCCTTCTAGATATTTCAAATAACTTCATAGGCGTTTTCCCATCTTGTAGCTCCAACAGCAATTAATAAAAGTGACTATTCACAATCTCACCATCAGACTGTGTTGTTAAACTTCTGATTTTCCAATCTGACATATGAGAAATGGTATCATAATATAGTTTAAGTTTGCATTTCTCCTACTGTGAATGATACTGAAGATATTTTCATATTGTTGAATCATTTGCATTTTTACTATATCTTCCTACTTCTAGATCATTTTTATATGGGGTTGATGATCTTTTTGTTTCTTTGTTTTTTAGAAGTCTAGTATATATTGTAGATAGTAACCCTTTGAGACATAAATTTCAAATCCTTTTTAAATTTTTTATCTGTCCTTTAACTTTGCTTGCTGTATATTTTCCTATGTAAAGTTTTATTTTTATGTAATCATATGTGTCCATCTTTTCTTATATTGCTTCTCAATTTTGGTTAGAAAATATTTCCTCACTTTCAGCTTATAGGGTAATTCACACTTCATTATTTTTGACAAGTTTAGCTATGGATTGATCTTTTAGACCCAAACATAAGCAATTTTAAGGCCTTCCCTGGTAGCTCAGCTGTAAAGAATCTGCTTGCAACATAGGAGAGGAGGGTTTGATTCCTGGGTGGGGAAGATTTCCTGGAGGAAGAAATGGCAATCCACTTCAGGAGTATCTCATGGGCAGAGGAGCCTCAAAGGCTACAATGCATTGAGTTACAAAGAGTCAGACAGGATTGAGCAGCTGAGCACACATGTAGACAATTATAAAACCTTTACCTGGCAGGTCTTGTGAAGGGAAGCTGCCTTCCTCACTCCAGAGTTGGTGCACAGCCCAGAAGGAGATGCAGTTAAGGCCTCAGCACTGCTATGTCTCTAGCCTCCATTGTTCTTAAGCTTATCTTCACTTAGAGCCCACATACCTCCATTTAGGACCTCCTTGGTTGAGGGAGGGCCAGGCACAAATCTTTCACAGGTACCTCTGTCATCTATATCAGAGGGTATTAAAGATGGTTTTTCTCCATTGTGACACATCATTCAGTATTTTCCACTCCTAGCTCTTTATCACCTTCCTCCACTGTTCCCCTAAGTCTCTATAAAGAGAGAAGCCTTTTGTTTGGGGTTCCCTTAGTACTGAGATTTTGCCCAGTCTCTGTACATTTCATCCTCACCCTGCACAGTCGCTAGGGGTAAAATATAACATTGAGGAAACTAGCACTTTTTCCTGTTTAGCAACTTGCTTAAAATATCTGATAAATATCTTGTCTCTTTCATTTTGACTTGTAGATGGGGAAACAGTGTCAGACTTTATTTTTTTAGGCTCCAAAATTACTGCAGATAGTGACTGCAGCCATGAAATTAGAAGACGCTTACTCCTTGGAAGAAAAGTTATGACCAACCTAGATAGTATATTCAAAAGCAGAGACATTACTTTGCCAACTAAGGTCTGTCTAGTCAAGGCTATGGTTTTTCCTGTGGTCATGTATGGATGTGAGAGTTGGACTGTGAAGAAGGCTGAGCACTGAATAATTGATGCTTTTGAACTGTGGTGTTGGAGAAGACTCTTGAGAGTCCCTTGGACTGCAAGGAGATCCAACCAGTCCATTCTGAAGGAGATCAACCCTGGGATTTCTTTGGAAGGAATGATGCTAAAGCTCAAACTTCAGTACTTTGGCCATCTCATGAGAAGTGTTGACTCACTGGAAAAATCTCTGATGCTGGGAGGGATTGGGGGCAGGAGGAGAAGGGGACAACAGAAGATGAGATAGCTGGATGGCATCACGGACTCAATGGACGTGAGTCTGAGTGAACTCCGAGAGATGGTGATGAACAGGGAGGCCTGGCGTGCTGCGATTTATGGGGTCACAAAAAGTCGGACACGACTGAGCGACTGAACTGAACTGAACTGAATTGTTATGCTCAAAACGTGGTAGCTCAGCTCTCTCCAGCTCAACTATTGACAATTTTAAATATGTACTTCAATTTTTGCATTTGTATCTTTGATCCACTTGTAATTTTACCTAATTTTTAGCAGGAAGAATTGATTCAATATTATCTTTTTATGTAAAACCATCTTGCCACTCCATCATCACTTATTTAAAAGAATACTTTTTTCTTATTAATGTGAAATATAATCTTTTAGCCAATCATTTGTTGGTGCTTAGATATTTTGCTTAGAAATGAAAAATATTATTTTCAATCACAATTTATTGGCCAAAGCAATTCACATGATGAAGTCTGTTGACAACAGGGTAGAAAGTTATAATCCTGTTCCAGAGAGGAATATTAAATATTTATAAACAATCATAGAATCTACCATACTCCCTATCTCGATCTGTGCAGACATACCCCATCCAAAATAATAAATGTAGAAATTGCTGTTAGTTTTCCATGTATTCTTCTAGATGTTTTTATACTTAATGATAAATATTAGTGACAACAGTGGTCATCCTTCTCTTGTTTTTGAATTTAGTAAACATTTTTCTACCATATTTAGTGGAGATTTCTAAACTCTTAAGTGAAGATTTTTCCATGTGGCATAGTACTGGGCTTGACATTGAAATAGATATATTTTATCATTCTTATTTTACTGAGTAATCAATACTACCAAATTCTAAAATTTTCATATTAATGGAAATTAATTATTTTTCTCAAGACCTACTAAGAAAATGGAAATGTTAACCTATTTCCTAATATTGAGGCCTTCTTTTATGTCTTATGTAGTCTTTATCAGTTCATCATTTATTGTTACTTTAACATGCTTCTGAATACTTGTAAAAAATGTACAATATATTTAAATTATTTGTCACAGAATCTGGCAGAAAGCAAGAGTCAGACAATACTAGGTGCTACTATTTGTTTATATATTCTCCTCATTTCTATATTTCCTTTGTTTTAAATTTTAATTTTAAATCATCCAGACTTTAATTTAGATTAACATGGTAGAGATGTTCAATTTTCATTCTCCCTCCTTCTATCTATCCCTCACTCCTTTCTTTCTTCTTCCTTTCTTAGCTGTCTGTCCTTGAGTAGTTGAATGTTTTAACACCTAACACGCATTTGTCCCTAATGTGAAATACTGTCATCATCATTTATGAATATACTTGGTTCTGTTTAATTGATTGGCTCTTGTCACAATGCCATATTAATGTATACTAACTCAGGCTCTTCCTATGTTTCTCTCATTTCAGTGCTGTTCCTTGTGCCACATCCCATCTCATGGTGAAACACACCACTTTTCACCACTCTCTGTCTCTACTGTTGTTGGTATTTGCACTGTCAGTATGATTGTTTAAAAAGTAATTAAATTTGTGGGGGTAAAGGGTGGGAATCAACATGAAGAGATAGGGAGTAGAGACAATGAGGAGAAGAATTTTTAGTCTATTTCCATGCTATGATGTAGGGGTTGGCTCCTTTACATTCCCCACATTCCCTGGGCCCTGAAGCCAAGATCGGGCAGTTGTTTAAGTCAAAGGCTTACTCTACCTTTCTTAGAACTACTATTAATCTAGTTAAGAGCTTGCAACATATGAAATTCTAGAATGCATTTGAAAAAAAATTCAGCACAATTAGTGATACATTTAGGGATATGCTATTTGGGACATGATCTGTGAGTATGTTCAAGTCCAAATTGTAGCTCTCAGTTACTCTCTTTTTATTGATGTTTATAGGTATTTTAATTGAAAGTTGAAAGACTTTGAATTATTGTAACTGCCATCACTGTAACTTGAAAATTCCATTACTTGTTTATAATGACAGAAATTAATGAACTGTTAAGGCTTACCTAAAGCTTCTTACCAAATGATACTTTAAGTTTTATTGGAATCTTTGCCTCAACGATCCAAAGGGTCAAACTGTTTGACTCAATTTGCTCACATATATATATCTGATGTGTTTATGCACAAGATATATACATATTTAAATAATTGTTGAATAAACTAATAATTTAGTTTATTATATACAAAATAATATACTTTGCAAATATGTGAAATGCTTTGTACATTGTTGTTCTCTAAACAAAAATTTTAATTGTTTCCTCTTTAATGTCATTCACTAAGTCAACACATCCTCAGAGCACTAATTCTCTCATTCCAAGGGACCAGTGTGCATGTAGACAAGATGGGCAGCATGCCACTTGTGATAATATGCTGAAGAGTGTGCATACCAAAGTAAACATCAGAGTGCATAGCCCTGATTCCCGTTTCATGGGGTTTCTTTTCTAAATAAAATTATCTTAGCACAAGGAACAAATTTATGTGTATGTTAATAGTGTGATCTGTTTCAAAAAGTTTTCCTTAACTATTCCTTCAATTTAGAGGCTTTCAGTATTGCTCAGTGTAATAAATTCTGAGTGACACTGGAGGAGAATGGGCGAGAAAACAGGAATATTCAGTTATACTACACACCCTTTCATTACTCACTGTTTTAGTTTTGGAGCCAGGCTCAACATAATTAATTACTGTCCCAGTGGATTTGTAATGCTTTATAGCTCTTGATTCCTTTCATGCATCTTTTCATAAAATGTTATGGTCTTTTAAAAAGTATTCTAAAAAAATAGAATTAAAAGCATGCTGAATCATAAAAATTTCAAGTGGCAATATGAAGTGAAAAAAATAAAATTGAAAACTATTTTTAAAAGTTACAGTCTTTAAGAAGGATTTTATATAACCTACCTGTTGATTATAACTTTTGCCTTTATCATTGTGTTTTCAGTGTTTGAATTAGTTTTCCATATCTGAATTACTTTAAAACTTTACTAAATTGTGCCATATAAAATATTGTAATGTTATGAGAACAATTTTTTCTCATTCCAGTGTAAGACTATTTTCACTTTTTCCCACTTTTGACGTTTTCAGTGTTTTAAGAAATTATCATATTCAAAGTCACAGAGAAATATTTGCACTTGTGACAGTATATTTGAGTCTAACATTGATTTAGATATTCAAAACTACACCCAGTATTTTCATACATATGGTGACTTTAATATACAATGGCAGATTTAAGTCAGAGATCTATTTACAGTGGCAGAAATGTGATGCTAAAACTATCGTGACAAATTGACCTTTGCTTTTTTGCTGGTGAAGATTCTGACATCTATAGCAGAGATGCCATCTTAAAAATACAAAGACATGGAGAACAGACTTGTAGACACAGCAGGGGAAGGAGAGGGTATAACAAATTGAGAAGGTATTACTGACATATATACACTATTATCGGTAAAACAGATTGCTAGTTGGAAGCTGCTATAGAGCACAGGGAACCCAGCCTGGCAGTCTGTGATGACCTAGAGATGTGGGATGGGACAAGGGAGGCAGGCTCAAGAGGGAGAGAATATATATAATTATGGCTGATTTGCACTGTTTTATAGCAGAAACCAATACAATATTGTGAAGCAATTATCTTCCAATTGAAAAATAAATTTTAAAAATGGGCTGGTTTTTCCATTTTGTTTTCTCTGTAAAGTCTGATCAGTGATAGTCAGATCATTAGCAGTGGTGTGTGTGTGTGTGTGTGTTGTTGAATAAACTAATAATTTAGTTTATTATATACAAAATAATATACTTTGCAAATATGTGAAATGCTTTGTACATTGTTGTTCTCTAAACAAAAATTTTAATTGTTTCCTCTTTAATGTCATTCACTAAGTCAACACATCCTCAGAGCACTAATTCTCTCATTCCAAGGGACCAGTGTGCATGTAGACAAGATGGGCAGCATGCCACTTGTGATAATATGCTGAAGAGTGTGCATACCAAAGTAAACATCAGAGTGCATAGCCCTGATTCCCGTTTCATGGGGTTTCTTTTCTAAATAAAATTATCTTAGCACAAGGAACAAATTTATGTGTATGTTAATAGTGTGATCTGTTTCAAAAAGTTTTCCTTAACTATTCCTTCAATTTAGAGGCTTTCAGTATTGCTCAGTGTAATAAATTCTGAGTGACACTGGAGGAGAATGGGCGAGAAAACAGGAATATTCAGTTATACTACACACCCTTTCATTACTCACTGTTTTAGTTTTGGAGCCAGGCTCAACATAATTAATTACTGTCCCAGTGGATTTGTAATGCTTTATAGCTCTTGATTCCTTTCATGCATCTTTTCATAAAATGTTATGGTCTTTTAAAAAGTATTCTAAAAAAATAGAATTAAAAGCATGCTGAATCATAAAAATTTCAAGTGGCAATATGAAGTGAAAAAAATAAAATTGAAAACTATTTTTAAAAGTTACAGTCTTTAAGAAGGATTTTATATAACCTACCTGTTGATTATAACTTTTGCCTTTATCATTGTGTTTTCAGTGTTTGAATTAGTTTTCCATATCTGAATTACTTTAAAACTTTACTAAATTGTGCCATATAAAATATTGTAATGTTATGAGAACAATTTTTTCTCATTCCAGTGTAAGACTATTTTCACTTTTTCCCACTTTTGACGTTTTCAGTGTTCTAAGAAATTATCATATTCAAAGTCACAGAGAAATATTTGCACTTGTGACAGTATATTTGAGTCTAACATTGATTTAGATATTCAAAACTACACCCAGTATTTTCATACATATGGTGACTTTAATATACAATGGCAGATTTAAGTCAGAGATCTATTTACAGTGGCAGAAATGTGATGCTAAAACTATCGTGACAAATTGACCTTTGCTTTTTTGCTGGTGAAGATTCTGACATCTATAGCAGAGATGCCATCTTAAAAATACAAAGACATGGAGAACAGACTTGTAGACACAGCAGGGGAAGGAGAGGGTATAACAAATTGAGAAGGTATTACTGACATATATACACTATTATCGGTAAAACAGATTGCTAGTTGGAAGCTGCTATAGAGCACAGGGAACCCAGCCTGGCAGTCTGTGATGACCTAGAGATGTGGGATGGGACAAGGGAGGCAGGCTCAAGAGGGAGAGAATATATATAATTATGGCTGATTTGCACTGTTTTATAGCAGAAACCAATACAATATTGTGAAGCAATTATCTTCCAATTGAAAAATAAATTTTAAAAATGGGCTGGTTTTTCCATTTTGTTTTCTCTGTAAAGTCTGATCAGTGATAGTCAGATCATTAGCAGTGGTGTGTGTGTGTGTGTGTGCTCAGTTGCTTAGTCATGTACTGCTCTTTGCAATCCTATGGACTGTAACTTGCCAGTCTCCTCTGTCCCTGGGATTTTCCAGACAAGAATATTGGAGTAGGTTGCCATTTCCTCTTCCAGAGGATCTTCATTACCCGGGATCAAACCTGTATCTCCTGTGTCTCATACATTGACAGGCAGATTCTTTACCACTGAGCCACCTGGGAAGTCAAATAGCAGAGATATGTACCATCAATTTTATAGAACAGAATTTGGGCTGCTATGGTTAAAACTGTAAAACTGCAGTTTCTTTTTCTTTAGTCACGTATACAATTTTTCTTCCTTAATTTTCAACTTTTCTTTTTCAAGTTAATATCTTCCATAATTAAATTTATAAACAATTTAGGACCAAAAAGATAGTTAAAGTAATAAATTATGTTCAACTACCTTATTTTCCTTTTTCTCAAACAACATTCTATATAACAAGCAAACAGAAAACAAAATCTGATTCCTAAACTTTGTACTGGTTGTGATCTCACTGGGCAGCTGCAAATTTGGAGGGAAAACTTCTTATTATAAGAAAATAAAATACCAATGGGATAGTTAATCTAAAAATATTTTCATATTCCATTCCACTGCCTGTTGAACATTTAGTCCTAGGGGCTCTCCTGGCAGCTCAGATTCACTTTAATATATCATTTTTCATCTTACTTCATTAATTCTTCAAGAAAGTTTAAGAAACGTAAGGGAAAAGACTATGCCCTATTTCTCTTTTTATCCATGGTGTCTAACTCAATGCCTAGTACCTAGTAAGGGGTCAGTAAACATCACTGAATGAATACATTTGACTCTTCAAATGTCTTGGTAAATTAAGTTTAATATACTGTCACTCAGACTTCTAAACTCTTTATAATCTTTGCCTCCTAAATTCAATCAGTTCCCAAGTGGAATATCTCCAACTATCCCAGATATCGCCAAATATCCCAAACTGAATAACTCCGAATGAGCAGTATCTTTCCAGTATAACGTTTTATCCATTCACACAGATAGTTCACTAGCTCAAGATTCTATGGCTTCTCCTACACTAAAGGATTGGTTTTCTGTTTTCCCCATTTGCAAGCTCCCTCTTTCTGAATTTCTTCTAAACACTTTGGCTAGATGAATTATTTGATAACCACGGCATTTACACTTCACTTCCTTACATGGATGCTTTTAAGCCTCTTTAGATGGGGGAGCCTGGTGGGCTGCCGTCTATGGGGTCGCACAGAGTTGGACACGACTGAAGCAACTTAGCAGCAGCAGCAGTCTCTGTAAAAAAAGTTTAACTCACTTTGCATTCAGAGATTTCTGTAATGTGGTCTCAGTCTCTCTCTCCCTCTTTTATTTATTTTTTTCTACAAAGGGACCCAGAAATTGTCTATTATTCGTTCCATCTCTCTGCAACTGTATATGACACATGTGGTTTAGGGAACAGCAAAATGACCTTCCCCAAGCTAATGGCTGACTTTGATTTATTTTAACATAATTTTGGTTAATCTTAACCTACCTGGTAACAAATCCTGGCACATCCCTTCTCATATTCTGAGATAAATATATGTCATTCATTTTAAAAAGATAACCTAAAGTTCACTATGATTGAGAATTTGCTGGTGTAGTATAACCATCCTTTGTATTAGTTCTCCTCAGACTGGGAAAAATGTAGCTCCACTGTCAGTTGAAGTTGCTTTTTCCAAGTTGTTCACGTCGTGGAAGTTTACATGACTTGTATTTCTTGAACTGTTCTTCACCTTATGTAAACTCAATAACTTGATCAAATCCTCTATTTCACCTTCTTCATATCTTCAAAGATGTCCAAGACCTTTGCTGTAGCAATACAGTGCTTCATGGAATCCTACACTGATTGTGTCTATGAATTCACTGCACAAGGTGTTCTTTAACTTTTGATTTTTCAAATATGTTATGTTGTGCTTGAGGAAATTGTTAATATTTATGGAAACAACTCTATGACAGCTGTTTTTTTTTCCCCATAAAAAGCAAAACAACATAGATAAGTAGATGTCCTTGGCTAGCCCTATAACTTTTATTATTTATCTCTTAAAATATTCTTTATCAATTCCATCTTTTTCTTAATTTAAAGGCTTTTAAAGGTCTCATACACTTACCTACTTTTTTCAGAGACTTTTTCACTTTATTGGAAGACATTTTCACTCAACACTATGGGGAGGATGATATGACGATTAATCATGAGTTAATCAATATGATTGTGAAGATTGAGCCTAACTAAGAGTTTAGTCATAACTGCTTCATTGTATTTGCAAATTTATAATAGCAAGCTTTCCTATTCAGCTGTCAAGTCCTAAATAAAATTTTGTAAGCTATTATAGTAAATATTTGGGTAGTGATGGTTCAGACTGTGAGTTATTTTAAGCTGCATGTTTCATCACCAATTATTCACCATATTCTTAACTGTTTCCTTTCTGTGGAGTCTCTGTTTTAGCAGTTTCCTTTCCATTGTGTTTCATATGTCCAAAAACCACTTGATTTTATGGTCATGTGCTATTGCTGTCTTAAATTTCTTTGTTTCCTCCAACTGGAAGGGAAGAGTTTTCTTTGAATTTTCCTGACTTACTAATTCATTCATTCAACAGTTATGATAACCATGATCAATTTCAGGCTACTAATATAAAGTCATTGAATGTGGAATATGATGACATAGGATGCAGTTCAGCTCCAAGAATACCATAGAATTTACCAAGCACTACAAATTCGGACTATTTCCCAATAAGTCAGTTTATTGAAATAAGATTATTGTTGTTGCAGTTTAGTCACTAAATTGTGTCTGACTCTTTTGTCTCCCCATGGACTGTTGCCCACTAGGCTCCTCTGTCCATGGGATTTTTCAGGCAAGAATATTGGATGGGTTGCCATTCTGTCTCCCAGGGACCTTCCCAGCGAGGAATTGAACCCATGTCTCCTGCCTGGCAGGCAAATTCTTTACCACTGAGCCCACTGGTGTAAGGTACATACACATATACATTCAGGAAGATCCCCTGGAGAAGGAAATGGCAATTCCATTCTAGTATTCTTGCCTGGAAGAATTCCATGGACAGAGGAACCTGGTGGGCTACAGTCCATGGGGCCACAAAGAGTCGGACACGACTGAGCACACACAGTAAATGTATATATACACACATATACATGTATGTATGTACATATGTGAGATCGTAAGTAAGACGAGTGTGAGTTAATACCCTGTCTGTCTATCTGCTGTGATCGAAAAAGAGCAAGAATGACATTACAGCTGAAACAGAGAGAGCCAGCAGACAGTTGATGATAAGGCTAAAAATGTAAAAATATGCTTCATCTAAAGCCTTGTACAACATAGAAAAACTTTCTCTTTTTTACAGAGTGACTAGGGGAAACCACTGCATGATTCTGAGCAGAGGAGTGACCTGCTTTTGCTGCTATGTGAGAAATAGATTGACATAGAGCAAAGCAGAAGCAAAGAGACCAATAAGTAGGGCATGGATTCAGGCAAGATATCACATTGGCTTGGAACAAGCTATTGGCCTGTTTTTACAATACTTTTTAAAGATGGAATTGCAGAATTTGTCAATGGATTATTTGTAGGGTGGAGAAAAAAAGAAGGGTTTTAAAGGTAGATTCAAGGGTTTGGGGATGAGCAACTGGAAGTATGAAATGGGAAAGATTTTAAGTATACATTATGGGGAATGTGGAAATATCAGGAATGTTAGGTGCTCATTTCATATATGTGAAGTTATGCAAAAGCCTGACTGGATTGAATTCAAGAGAGAAGTAGGAAAATAATTGTTTAGAGAAAGTATAGCTAACTCTAGTATGAAAGCCTGTGTTGTCTGGGAACTGCATACTTTACTTATGAACAGCAGTGAAGCTCTCCTTCATTTAAAAGTCATAATGTGAAGTGAGGTCAGTGAGCTTCTGTGTTTTTCATCAGTTCTGTCCAGTTATGTGGATGCAGGCAGAGAGCAAGGGCATGTAATAACACCTGAAGAAAATTTTCTGTGCAAATATTGCAGAATTTGAAGTTTTTTCTTAGGTCAATAACCATGTCCAGAAGGGCTTTTCAAGAGGAAGTATGGCTCATTTAGGGATGGATATGATATTTAGAGTCTTCCTAAAAGAGAGATCAGTATGCATATTTTGCTAATGAGGAATAATAATTGCATTGATCATAGAAACTTTTTACAAATAACATTATTGTATCCTGAGGTGTTTAAGCAGTCTTTTTCTCCTTTTGGATTTGTACCTAAATTGTTTTCTTTTCATCTGGTTTTATCTCAGTTCATTACTTTTAGTTTACATTTCATAAAACCAAAGAATGGTTCAATATAGTATTATGAATTTCAATGGGGCTATGATTCAATGACTGTATTTTGTTCTTATAGCTCCAAGTTATATCCCATTAATGGGCTTAACCTAAAATAAAATAATGTTTGCAAAAGCAAGAAGATTGTGACTTCAAATCATCTAATTCACTAGCATTCACTACCATTCAATGCAAAAAATTCCTATTTTATTAAAACAAATAATATGTATAAAAATATAAACTATGTAGTCATTTTAATAACAAATGGTTTAAAATACACCAGTTTTAGCTTATTAAGACGTTTTATTATTTTAAATACAAAGTACATGTGTGCATGCTAAGTCACTTCAGTCATGTCCAACTCTTTATGATCCCACAGACTGTAGCCCACCAGGCTTCTCTGTCCATGAGATTCTCCAGGCAAGAGTATTCGAGTGGGTTGCCATGCCATCCTCCAGGGGATCTTCCCAACCTAGGGACTGAACCCACTTCTCTTATATCTCCTGCATTGGCAGGTGGGTTCTTTACCACTAGCACCACCTGGGAAACTCAAAATACATAGTACCACTTCAAATTAGCACAATTAACAAGGGTATCTGAACTAAGCAATAGTTTCTAACAACTATCCAGAAGAAATTATTTAAGACAAACCAATTATCCAATGATTTTTCTTTGTCTAGTATGGATGGATCAAAGAGAGCACGCTCTCAGAAATCAGTTTACAACTGTTTTATTTTTCAATTAGAACAGTTTCCAATTTAACAAGTGATGCGTCTTCCCTTTCATAGTGGTTATGTACTACATTACTCAGAAGGACATTTAATTACTCCTGCTGCTGCTGCTAAGTTGCTTCAGTTGTGTCCGACTCTGTTCGACCCCATAGACAGCAGCCCACCAGGCTCCCCTGTCCCTGGGATTCTCCAGGCAAGAACACTGGAGTAGGGTGCCATTTCCTTCTCCAATGCATGAAAGTGAAAAGTGAAAGTGAAGTCGCTCAGTCGTGTCCGACTCTTAGTGACCCATGGACTGCAGCCTACCAGGCTTCTTCGTCCATGGGATTTTCCAGGCAAGAGTACTGAAGTGGGGGTACTATGGCCTTTTCTGAATTACTCCTGAGGATTTGGGTAATTAAAACAATTTCAGAAGGTGAAAATAGTCTGCTTTTATTTATCTATGTATTTAAACAATATTTATTTAGAACCTATTGTGATCAAATATTGATGGTTTCCCATGTTAAAATTAGAGTGCTCTCAATATAAATTAAAATTTGTTAGGAGAGAAAACAAAAGCAATTCAAGGGAGTAAACCAGGCAGCAAGGGGAGTGTGGATGAGGTTTAGAATTGGAATGCATGTGTTGAGTGAGGGCAGATCTTTTTCTAAAAATCTGTCACATCAGCATGCTTATGTTGGGAGGATTTGTTGCAAGCTCACCAGATATGTTCTATATATCTTCTTTCAATGCTATGTATTTAATATCAGTTATTAATTAAACTATTTTGGATCACATATAATTTAATCTCAACAAAATCACAACAGAAGAAATAGCCCTAGGAGTAAAACAGTAATAAAATTTAAAGTGATTCTGACTCTACATATTTTTTAGTTGATTAAATTGGAGTATTTGTCCTTTCCCTGTTCCAGTCTACTACCTGATAGAAATGTGATTGTCCTTAAATTCACATCTGATCCTGACGCTTTCATCTCAAGATTTTCCACTGAATTTCCAAGAAAAGTTCTAAGCTTATTGGACTATCCTGCCCAAATTTACCCCATTACCATTACTGCTACTACTGCTACTTCTGCAATACACAGGTAAATAGACATGCACATATACATTATCAGGACAAATCTTCATTTTTATTAATGATTGGACACCTTCTTTTAGAAATCGTTCTTGGTCTCTCAGTTTGGATTGGACTTCATACTCCAAATCTACTACCGTTTTGCCCTATTCATCAATTCATTATATTGGACATGCCCTTTTATACATCTCTTTTCCTTACTATACTTCTTTTTAGTGATTTTTGTGATGAGTATGAAGATTAACTCTATGAATCAACTTGTTTGAGCCAAAGTGCCCAGATATTTGATAGTTCTGGATGTTTCTGTGAAAATATTTTTGGATGAGATTAAAGTTTAAATTGGTGGATTTAGAGTTAAGCAGATTACTACTCTCACCATAACATGGGTGAGCCTTATTCAATCATTTAAAGACCTTAATAGAACAAAAGGGTAATTGCTGTGGCTCAGACAGTAAAGAATCTGCCTGCAATGCTGAAAACCTGAGTTCGATCCCTGGTGGCACGCACTCCAATGTTATTGCCTGGAGAATTCCACGGACAGAAAAGCTTAGTGGGCTATAGTCCATGGGATGGCAAAGAGTCAGACATGACTGAATGACTAAAACTTTTCCTGACCTCTTTTGAGCAGAATGAATTCTGCCAGTAGACTACCTTTAGATTCAAACTGCAACTCTTCTGTGTATCTCCAGCCTGCCAACATACTCAACAAATTTAAGATTTACCAAGCCTCTAAACCAGTCCCTGAATTTCTCTTTCTTTCTCTCTCTCTACACACACACACACACACACACACACACACACACACACGCACACGCACACGCACATGCATGCACACACACACACACACACACACACAGGTCCTGTTTCTCTGGAGAACTCTGAGTAATATAATCATGTAGTATCCCTTGTTCATTTTTGTCTGCCTACTGTATTTCACAGTACTTGGAACAAAATAGTTATTTCACACTGATTGAATAAAAGAAGAATATTCTAACACATTTCAGACACTATTTAATGATTAATTTTAAAAGAAATAAGACTCAAATATCACTTTAAGAAGCCTATTGTCTATTGTGAAAGATAAAAATTTGTTCATAAATGTGAATAATACTAGGTAGAAAGAAGTGTCACAGAGAGAGACTAATAATTGACCATTTACAGTGTTGAAGAGAGTATCAATATGCTAGGAGAAAGACTCCCTCTAGGATCTTAGAGCACTTTTATGGCACAAGTCAGAGAGAGCTGTTGTGTGTAGGGTAGAATCACTCCTTTGAACGTTTCTATTTCTGGATGTCTAGAGAATACCAACATAGCAAGAGTAAAGCACCTCAACCCTTCTCTCATGTCAACATTCACAGCCTTGCCAAAACTATCTTCCTTGAGACCACTGAAATTTTCTCCTAATGTCCTGTGTTCCTTTTCCTTTTATATCCCACAAAAAGCTAGGATGCTTACTATCTCTCATTCCTTAGACTGTAATCTCCATTTAGCTCTGTATTCTGCTATTTCTGACTCCATATACTTTTCTCTCATTTCCTGAAAATCTTCCATTGATCCTTCTGAAACCTGTGTAAGTCAGCATCAAAATCCTCTATTTTAAACTTTTTTTTTCCCTGAATTTCTGTTCATTTTCTTGATGTAAGGAAAGTTCTGGACTTTCCAGTGTTTCTTTTCCCTGAGCAATTTGTTTAATTAAAAGAATTTGATGAGTACTACACCCTTATTTGCACTGTGACAGTTTCCTTCCTGTCAGACAGCCAAACTGTAAGCTAAGTTTTCATACTATAACTTTTAAAATCAAGTCCTCTCTGTAAACTAACAATTTCTATATTACGTAGACAGGTTAGAATCTGTTGTAACATACTACCCACAAACGTTACTGGCTTCATATAGCAAAAATTCATTTCTTTCATTTTTCTATTAGCTGAAGCCTCTATTGTATGTCATCTTCAGTCAGGAATGCAGAATAATGGAGAATCCATCATCTATAATGTTACTGCTGCTGCTGCTAAGTCACCTTACTAGTTGCTTATAAAATGAAAAAGGAACATGGTGGAAAATTAGCAGGTGCTACACTCCATGTTGTAGAGACACAACAAGTCCACACATATTTCACTGGCCAGAGAAAGTCACAAGGCCACATCAAATTTTATGGGGACCAGGAAATGAAATTCTACCATAGGTCAGAAGGAGTAGAACCAGAAGTACCCTGAAAAACACCAATACCTACTACAGCCCTTAAACCAGAGTATATATTACCATGGTAAAAAAGACAAAGATTAACGATACTCCATGTTTAATCTCAGCTTCTACCTGGAGTTCCCTTCGGAAAGTATTTTGATGATGAATTCTATCCCTCAAATTATTTATAAAACCAAAACATAAATAAAAGGGAAAACAGTCATTTGACCCTCCTCATCTATGAAGAATTCAAGTTTGCCACTCAAGGAAGTGCTTATGTTTAAATATAAGTGTTTTATGTTTAAAACTTTGACTCAGTTCTAATGAGATGGATGAAACTGGAGCTGATTATACAGAGTGAAGTTAGCCAGAAAGAAAAATACCAATACAGTATACTGACACATATATATGGAATTTAGAAAGATAGTAATGATGACTCTGTAAGTGAGACAACATAAGAGACACAGAGGTATAGAACAGACTTTTGGACTCTGAGGGATTGGGAGAGGGTGGGAAGATTTGGGAGAATGGCACTGAAACATGTATACTATCATATAAGAAATGAAGTGCCAGTCTATGTTCAATACAGGATACAGGTTGCTTGGGGCTGGTGTACGTGATGATCTGGGGAGATGGTGTGGGGTGAGAGGTGGGAGGGGGCTTCAGCATTGGGGGATCGTGTACACCTGTTGCTGATTCATGTCAATGTATGGCAAAACCAATGCAGTGTTGTAAAACAGAATAACATATTAAAAAAATAAAATAAAATAAAATAAAATAATTAGTCTCACAAAGGACCGGAACCATGAATAGGAAAGGTTTCAGAATAAAAAAAAAAACTTAT
>SJYC01143507.1:0-18532 GCA_006408675.1 Madoqua kirkii
CAAGAGAAATAAAAGCAAAAATAAGCAAATATATCTACTTGAACATTAGACAGTGTTTCTGACAGATATTTTTTAGTCAAAGTTCTGTATATAGGTCACCATTTTGATTATATGTTCATCTCTACAAAACTTGATGTCATAGTATTTAATCAGTAAAATAAATGTGACATGTGAATCAGAGTCATAGCAAGAAAGATGCTGTCACTCAAAAAGTGTGAGAAAAAAATTTAATGAAAGGACTGATTTGAATGAAATATATACACTACCATATATAAAATAGATAATTATTAAAGACCTACTGTATAGCACAGGGAACTCTACTCACTTCTCTGTAATGACCTATAAAGGGAAAGGCACTGTTCTTGGCAAACACCCTCTTCCAACAACACAAGAGAAGACGCTACACATGGACATCACCAGATGGTCGACACTGAAATTAGACTGATTATATTCTTTGTATCCAAAGATTGAGAAGCTCTATATAGTCAGGAAAAACAAGACTGGGAGCTGACTGTGGCTCAGATCATGAACTGCTTGTTGCCAAATTTAGACTTAAATTGAAGAAAGTGGAGAAAACTACTAGACTATTCAGGCATGACCTAATTCAAATCCCTTATGATTATACAGTGGAAGTGAGAAATAGATTTAGGGACTAGATCTGATAGACAGAGTACCCGATGAACTATGGACGGAGGTTTGTGACATTGTACAGGAGACAGGAATCAAGACCATCCCCCAAAAAAGATATGCAAAAAAGCAAAGTGGCTGAGGAGGTCTTACAAAGGGCTGTGAAATGAAGAGAAGCAAAAAGCAAAGGAGAAAAGAAAAGATATACCCATTTGAATGCAGAGTTCCAAAGAACAGCAAGGAGAGATAGGAAAGTCTTCCTCAGCGATCAGTGCAAAGAAATAGAGGAAAACAACAGAATGGGAAAGACTAGAAATCTCTTCAAGAAAACTAGAGATACCAAGGGAACATTTCATGCAAAGATGGGTTCAATAAAGGACAGAAATGATATGGACCTAGCAGAAGCAGAAGATATTAAGAAGAGGTGGCAAGAATACACAGAAGAACTGTACAAAAAAGATCTTCATGACCCAGATAACCATGATGGTGTGATCACTCACCTAGAGCCAGACATCCTGAAATGTTAAGTCAAGTGGGCCTTAGGAAGCATCACTATGAACAAAGCTAGTGGAGGTGATGGCATTCCAGTTGAGCTATTTCAAATCCTGAAAATTGATGCTGTGAAAGTGGTGCATTCAGTATGTCAGCAAATTTGGAAAGCTCAGCAGTGGCCACAGGGCTGGAAAAGGTCAGTTTTCATTCCAGTCCCCAAGAAAGGCAATGCCAAAGAATGCTCGAACTACCGTACAATTGTGCTAATCCCACAGGCTAGTAAAGTGATGCTTAAAATTCTCTAAGCAGGCTTCAGCAATACGTGAATTGTGAACTTCCAGATGTTCAAGCTGGTTTTAGAAAAGGCAGAGGAACCAGGGATCAAATTACCAACATCCACTGGATCATTGAAAAAGCAAGAGAGTTCCAGAATATCATTTATTTCTGCTTTATTGACTATGCCAAAGCCTTTGACTGTGTGGATCACAACAAACTGTAGAAAATTCTTCAAGAGATGGGAATACCAGACCACCTGACCTGCCTCTTGAGAAATCTGTATGCAGGTCAGGAAGCAACAGTTAGAACTGGACATGGAACAACAGACTGGTTCCAAATAGGAAAAGGAGTACGTCAAGGCTGTATATTGTCACCCTGCTTATTTAACTTATATGCAGAGTACATCATGAGAAACGCTGGGCTGGAAGAAGCAGAAGCTGAAATCAAGATTGCCAGGAAAAATATCAGTAACCTCAGATATGCAGATGACACTACCCTTATGGCAGAAAGTGAGGAAGAATTAAAGAACCTCTTAATGAAAGTGAAAGAGGAGAGTGAAAAAGTTGGCTTAAAGCTCAACAGTCAGAAAATGAAGATCATGGCATCTGGTCCCATCACTTCATGGGAAATAGATGGGGAAACAGTGGAAACAGTGTTAGACTTTATGTTTCTGGGCTCCAAAATCACTGCAGATGGTGACTGCAGCCATGAAATTAAAAGATGCTTATTCCTTGGAAGGAAAATTATGACCAACCTAGACAGCATATTAAAAAGCAGAGACATTACTTTGTCAGCAAAGGTCTATCTAGTCAGAGCTATAATTTTTTCAGTGTTCTTGTATGGATTTGAGAGTTGGACTATAAAGAAATCTGAGTGCAGAAGAATTGATGCTTTTGAACTTTGATGTTGAAGGAGATTCTTGAGAGTCCCTTGCACTGCAAGGAGATCCAACCAGTTCATCCTAAGGTAGACCAGTCCTGGCTTTTCTCTGGAAGGACTGATGTTGAAGCTGAAACTCCATTCCTTTGGGCACCTGATGCAAAGAATTGACTCACTGGAAAAGATCCTGATGCTGGGAAAGATTGAGGGCAAGAGGAGAAGAGGACAAAAGAGGATAAGATGGTTGAATGGCATCACCAACTAAATGGACATGAGTGTGGGTGGACTCTGGGAGTTGGTGATGGACAAGGGAGGCCTGGTGTGCTGCGGTTCATGAGGTCGCAAAGAGTCAGACACGACTGACTGACTGAACTGAACTGATATAGGAAAAGAATCTAAAGAGACTGCATGTATGTATAACTGATTAACTTTGCTGTATGCCCAAAACTAATGCAGCATTGTAAACCAACTATACTCCAATACAAGTTTTTTTTTAAAGTGTAGGCAGGATGAAGGGTAATGCTTAATCAAATTCTAGAAATGTGTACCATCTGGAAAGTGTTACTACTTCTAGGCCTAAAGGAGCAAGGAAGTAGTTAATACAAACCAGTGAGATCTATAGCTGTATAAGTCACATGAAAAGAGCTTTGATCTTTGATAAAGGGTCACAGTCATTGCCAAGCTATGGTCCAACAGGGGCTATGTTTCTCTTGTCCTACTCTATAGTGCTCTATCATTATAGGAAGCTAAAAGTCAAGGGATCCTAGTATGCAGTCTGTAAAACAGAGCATGGTGAATAAGAGTGGAAAGTCGATCAGTAAGGATTAGTGGAGAATATATGCTGCTGCTTCTGCTAAGTCGCTTCAGTCGTGTCCGACTCTGTGCGACTCTACAGACAGCAGCCCATTGGGCTCCACCATCCCTGGGATTCTCCAGGCAAGAACACTAGAGTGGGTTGTCATTTCCTTCTCCAATGCATGAAAGTGAAAAGTGAAAGTGAAGTCTCTCAGTCATGTCTGACTCAATGACCCCATGGACTGCAGCCTACCAGGCTCCTCCGTCCATGGGAGTTTCCAGGCAAGAGTACTGGAGTGGGATGCCATTGCCTTCTCCGGGAGAATATATAGGACACCATAATATCCTAATATCTGATGTTTTTTTAAAAGGCAGGAAAAGTGGTTACTTTTTAAAAAATATGATAAATAGTTATAAGGAAGAAAAAGTTCTGAAATGAACTGCTTTCTCCTCTATTAATCCATTTTCAAATGAGATGAGAATTATCAGAAGGACTTTAAAAAGTTTCAATTTTCCTGCCCAGAAGACTGCTGTTACAAATTTTGGCTTGTAAAACCAGAAAAGGTTAGTTCACTGATGACTGTGCTCAAGAGCCATGGTCAATCAGAAAAAGGTGTTTTTTGCATACTCTTAAAGCTGATGATATTTATAAACAATTCTAGAAGAAATTTCTGTGTGAATGAGTTAGTCTGTCCCAGGGTCATAGTCTATACCAAAGTTTTTCAAATTGCAGGTCACAAGCCATTTTTCAGTCCTTACATAAATGTAATGGGTAGTGACTAGGACTTCTGAATGAAGTAGTATACCCTTGAACAGAAAATACTAGAGTGCATTGTTTGTAGTAAGAATAAATGTTGGTTTGTGAAACTTTTGATTCCATGTATATGAATATGTGACTGTGTTGGGATATGTATTTTTCACTATGGATCATGTTCCCCTGCCCAATTAAAACTATTTGCTGGACTCAACCATCTTAAAAGTGTTTACCCAACAGTATAGCAAAGGTGAATTGTATTGAAAGGCACTGTAATATATTTATGTGTTGTCTCTCTAACATAGTGCTAAAATTTTCTCCTAGATGAGTAAATATTAATACATATGGAAATTAGGGCACACTAACTAAGGTCCATCTAGTCAAGGCTATGGTTTTTCCAGTAGTCATGTATGGATGTGAGAGTTGGACTGTGAAGAAGGCTGAGCGCTGAAGAATTGATGCTTTTGAAGTGTGGTGTTGGAGAAGACTCTTGAGAGTCCCTTGGACTGCAAGGAGATCCAACCAGTCCATTCTGAAGGAGATCAGCCCTGGGATTTCTTTGGAAGGAATGATGCTAAAGCTGAAACTCCAGTACTTTGGACATGTCATGCGAAGAGTTGACTCATTGGAAAAGACTGATGCTGGGAGGGATTGAGGACAGGAGGAGAAGGGGGTGACCAGGGATGAGATGGCTGGATGGCATCACTGACTCGATGGACGTGAGTCTGAGTGACCTCCGGGAGTTGGTGATGGACTTGCCGAAGAATTGATGCTTTTGAACTGTGGTGTTGGAGAAGACTCTTGAGAGTCCCTTGGAGTGCAAGGAGATCCAACCAGTCCATTCTGAAGGAGATCAGCCCTGGGATTTCTTTGGAAGGAATGATGCTAAAGCTGAAACTCCAGTACTTTGGCCACCTCATGTGAAGAGTTGACTCATTGGAAACGACTCTGATGGTGGGAGGGATTGGGGGCAGGAGGAGAAGGGGCCGACTGAGGATGAGATGGCTGGATGGCATCATGGATCGATAGACGTGAGTGTGAGTGAACTCTGGGGGTTGGTGATGAACAGGGAGGCCTGGCGTGTTGCGATTTATGGGGTCACAAAGAGTCGGACATGACTGAGTGACTGAACTGAACTGAATGCTAGATATTATTTATATATATATAAATATATAAATAAGTAAATATAATAAACAACATATTACCCATATTAAATATATTTTATTTATATCTATCTATCTATATATATAACTTTGGTGAATAAATTTTTATACATGTAAAAGTTTATTTATATAATTATAGATTCCATTTAATGGTATAATACATAAGTATACTTCATATACTATATATAATTTTAATATATATTATGTTGCTTTAAATGATTAGATCAGTATATACAATGATTCAAGATATATGGATATAAAGTTAAAATCATACAACTTCATTAAAAGCTTTACTTGGATAAGCCCAACCACACTAGTCGGTGAGTGTATATGTTTCTGACTTGCAAGTGGCATTTGGGCTGTGTGCATGCTCAGTCACTCAGTTGTATCCACCTCTCTGTGACCCCACTGACTTTTGGGGATGTCACCTCAAATCAAATCATTGGAACAAGATTTATTGGGACTGCTTTTGCCTTTATGCCACTGTTTCTGTCAAACAGGACAGTGCAGGCAAAAGGTCATGGGCAACGCAGAGATTCAGACACTGGATAGTGCTAGAGACGCATGAGGCCCACAAAGTGTCCCTGAGGCTCTCAGTGAGAGGCGCGTGATCAATATCTCCCCGGCCTGCAGGCCTGCAGAACCGCTCACCACCAAGGGCAGCCTTGCTTCCCGGGCTGGTGAGCCGGGGTTGCATGAGTCTCCTGTGGAGCCCACCCCAACAAAGCATCGTCTGGAAGACGCTTGCCTCCTGTAGTGTCTTCAAGCTGAAACATTCCTTTCCTGAGAACATCTGCCTCAGGAGAGAGGAAGAGGCAAGAACCCTGGATTTTTCACATAAACAGTAGCAATACTGCCAACCTACTCTGCAGGAAATTCCTTTTCCAGATTTAAACATGACATTTCCCTTTCCCTACAGCATTAATCAAAAATTATATTTTCCTACTATTTTTTCATATGCAGACCATGTACATAATGGGTTCGACTATATAGTAATGTAGTAATTAAATAGCTCTTTATCATACTTCCTGGATAATGTGCTTTAATTTTCCATTTGCTATTTAGATAGAATTTGAAAATATCACTTAAATGTACCCATTATACCTTTCAGAATAGGAATGATGACCTCCTGCCACCTTCCTTCACCAGGGAGTAAAGAAATGGAGATTTGTCCAGCTCATAAAAGATGTTGATTCCAGTATAAAGATATCCAAAACAGCCAACATGTAGATGGAGAGGTAATATTGCTTAAAATGTGTATTGCATTTCATAATTTAGAAGGTCATTGATCATGAGATATTCCACTAAGAAGGGAAAATTGAAACATTGCAAAAGAGCTCTAATTAATTTTATTTACTTGTATTATCCTTGGCTCATACATGAAAAGGAAAATACTGTGAAATGAACTGGCTAAAGCTTCCCTCAACTTTCTTCACATTAGTGGCCCAAATCTGCTGAAACCCTTCACAACTCAAACCACCAGTGTCCCCACAGAACGCTCTTCTATGTCTATAAAAGCAGTGGTGATAGGAAGGTTCTTAAAAGAGAGGACTCTTCCGGTGCCTCTAGAATTTGCTTCTAAGCCACTGAAATCTGATTTGCAAGTTTTAACGCTAGTGCCATAATGCACCCAGGCAAAGAAAACTCACGTCAAAATTGCTTCTTGGCCGAGAGAAAGAAATACAAGAGCTGTCAACAGTAAGACAGATTTGACATCAGAGATGCTGAAATTGTGAAAAATGGTGTGCATTCAAGAATCAATGAACTATTGTTTTCACTGAGAGTTTGACAATAAATAGAATTTTTCCTATTTCAGAATGTTGTCTTATAGAGCACACCCTCTCGAGAACATGCTATAAATCCTTTCAGGCATTGTTGAAGAGGGCCCTAAAAATGTGAATATGTGACGGACAAAATTCCTCTCAATGAGTTAAATCAAAGAACTGAGAGTGAGTTCAAGTGGGAAGTGCAAACTAATTGTAAGAGATGGGTTAACTTATAGATCTAGAAGTCCTAAGTTTAATGTTTCACATCATTCAAAAGTAAAGAAGAGAGAGACCTGGGCTTGATCCCTGGGTTGAGAAGACCCCCTGGAGGAGGACAGGGCAACCCACTCCAGTATTCTTGCCTGGAGAATCCCTATGGGCAGAGGAGCCTGGGGAGCTACAGTCCAGGGGGTCGCAAAGCGTGAACTAAGCACAGCAGGGCACATATGTAAAGAAAACAATGGTCAGAATGTCATTTGCCCAACCTTGGAAACTTGGGGAAAGGAAGACTTGTAGAAGCATAAGCTATCAAATGGAGAGGGAAGTTTAGTCAACAAAGAAGTAAAATAATGCAGCCCACAGGCTGAGGTCATCACTTCAAGTGATTTATGTAATTCCTTTTCATATTGAGCCCAGGCCTCCACACTGCCTGATTATGTAGGACTGCCAATAAGGGAGAAGATAAAACTCAAAAGATATTGAGTATCAGGTTTTTGAGTATTAGGTTTCAGTATAATTATCTCTCATTAGAAATTAAAATAATTGATGTTTTAATTTTAAACATCAATCTACTGAGTTTTAGATGTTGGCCATTCTTCTATGATTTTGCCACCTCTTATTCAACAATGAAGCTCTCCAGACAATAATAATACACCAATTGTAACCAATATATCAGTAATAACCAATGTCATGAATATCCCCTTATGAGACTACCTGGGTGTCTGCTTGTTTGATTTCCAGGAACACACAAGTGCATCCTTTTTTTCTTTGGCCTACATACCCATTTTTAGAGCAAAAAGATAGGCAATAGCAATAGCGATTAAATAGGCTGTGGAGATTAGAGTCAGTAGTTAAATGGAAGTGAAAATTGTCTTGCATACGTCCAGATGAGTCTTGGTAGCTTCAGGGACAGTTATTTTTGGACCTGTGGCTGATTTACAGTGGGGTAAGGCTGAGATCAGAAAGAATGTATCCAGAACACCTCATGCCCTATAATGGATAATATGAAAATAAGCTGATACAATTAATAAGGGAGGCCAGAAGGAAGAATTATAAGCTTCTCTTTTTCTTCTATTGTGATAATTATCACATAAAAGTCACTATTGTCACAGAAGCTTCCTTTACTCTTACATCCCTGGAGAGAATGACTTATTCATTGTACAAGTCTTCAGAGAGAGTCTTGTAGAGACTAGATGTTGAACGACACTTGTTTTGTACTTTTCAAAGTATAGTCATTTCATATATATATATATATAAATATATAAAAACATTTTCATGTGTATCATTTAATTAGATACTTCTAAACAACACGGTGGGTTGCATTTGAAATATCCACAATTTGGGGCCTCAATCCACCTCTAGTCTCTCTTATAACTTCTTGCTGAGACTATAATGGCATCAAAATGGTATACTCTGTCAAATTTAGATTTGTAGAAACAGATTACATTTTAGTAAAGTGAACCCATACAGTATGATCGATAACCAACTTAATGTAATCTCTCAATGTCACCTGCAATAAGAACACACAATCTACAAGTGCCAGGGTAAACCTGCCTGGATGAAGAATTGAGGCTACAAAGCTAATTTGTGGCACCACAATTCTCATTATTATGGCTAGCTGGCAATTATACGCACTCACTTGTTTGGAAACTGAAGCTATTATAACAATTCTGTGAAAGTACCAAGTCTATTAGCAAAGAATTTCAATAAACTTCTAAGTTTCTCATAAGCTACAAAATTGTTTCTATCTTACTTTTTCTCCTAAAATCTCTTAGCTCATCTCTTATACACAAAACCTAACTATTTTGAATTTACACTGGTTAGCCAACTTTGCCTTAGTTGCCTCACACATACTTTCACGTCATATTCCATAACTCATATTGTTTACATGTTTAAAAAGCTGTATTTTGTGATTATATATTTTGAAATCAATCAGGAATGTTTATTTAATAAGTTCCTGAAGGAAATGGCAACCCACTCCAGTACTCTTGCCTGGAGAGTCCCATGGAGGGAGGAGCCTGGTAGGCTACAGTCCATGGGGTTGCAAAGAGTCGGACACGACTGAGCGACAAAAATACTAACTAACAAATATATATAATGTATGCTTTTATAGCACTCATATTCTAGAAACCTTTTTGTTGTTGTTTTATCCCAGATAGTTGAGCTGAACACATTGTTATGACTGAGTTGCCCTGGAATTAGAATGAGTAATTATTCAGTGGATTTGGATGATAAGGGAAAGTCACCAGATATGAGTCATAATGTCTTTGCCAGGAGAGTTCTACTCACTTTGACCCGCTAGCACTTGACTTTTAAGGGCTTTTGTCTCTGTTGACCAGGGGCCTTAGGTTGCCTTATTTCTAGCAGTAAAAATGAAAATGTCAAACTACAAACATTTCACTGATTCTGCTACTGTGAAAAGCAATGTGGAATGTTTTGACTGAAAATATCTCCATAGAATGGATCACTTGTCTATCAACGATTATGAATTTTTCTCTTATGAAAGCAGCCTTAAATTGTGAAAGCAGGCAAATATTATTCAGATATGAATCTACTGAATAATAGTTTTACTTCTCACTTTCCAAGTAAACTGAAGACTTATTAAAGGAATGATCTGAGTCTTATGCATTTATATGGTGTCTTATCTCTCTAGCATGGCACCAGAAAAAATTGGATGCTATAAGAAGTGACAAAGACGGTGGCCTCCAAAGTCACACTAACCTGGTTTCCAAGATTTCACTTAACTATTTTGAATTTAAGCTAGTTAAGTAACTTTGCCTTAGTTGCCTCACACATAAAAGTGGATAATAAAACGACCTAACTTGTGTGAGTTAGGGCACACAGAGCACAATTCTAGCACATAGTAAGGGTTTGCTAAGTATTCAGCTCCATTCAGTTCAGCTGCTCAGTCATGTCTGACTCTTCGCAACCCCGTGGATTGCAGCACGCCAGGCCTCCCTGTCCATCACCAACTCCCAGAGGTCACCCAAACCCATGTCCATTGAGTTGGTGATGCCATCCAACCATCTCATACTCTGTAATCCCCTTCTCCTCCTGCCTTCAATCTTTCCCAGCATCAGGGTCCTTTCAAATGAGTCAATTCTTCACATCAGGAGGCCAAAGTATTGGAGTTTCAGCTTCAACATCAGTCCTTTCAATGAATACTCAGGACTGATCTCCTTTAGGATGGATTGGTTGTATTTCCTTGCAGTCCAAGGGACTCTCAAGAGTCTTCTCCAACACCACAGTTCAAAAGCATCAATTCTTCGGCACCCAGCTTTCTTTATAGTCCAACTCTCACATCCATACATGACTACTGGAAAAACCATAGCCTTGACTAGATGGATCTTGCTAAGTATTAGCACTTTCTAATTGTTGTTGTTTACATGCTAAAAATGTAAGTAACAAAGGACTAAGATATTGAATAAATAAGTAATATAAATAACATAAGCAAAATAATTTTGCAAGCTGATTGAGAAATAGACAGCAATATAAAATGCTTTCAGGAAGTGCTCAAAGTTTTATTATTTGGGTTCATTCTATGAGCAAGCACACCCAGTTTCAATCAGCATTACAGTTGGAAGGATAGGCAGAGGATGTCAGAAGGTCAGATGTGGGCAATGAAAGACACATGGGTCAACATGCATAAACTGTTAGTAGAATAAGATCCAAGTTAATTATCTACTATGAAGTTACATATTTTAAAATAAAATTCTCTTTCTGAATGCTTCCTTGAATTTAGGTAGATTTTGAAAGTTCATTAATTGTGCTAGTTACACTTCTTGGCCCAAGGGCATGCAACCTAATAGTTTCTCAAAAAGAAATATTAAATAGGTACAAGGGTTTAATCAAACCAGAATTTCCCAAAGAGTGTGCGCCACAGAAACTCTGAGAAATACTCTATCCTACTATGTTAGTTGCATGTCTGCAAAATAACACTGTTTAAACAATCTATGAGGAGAAAAACTTCAAGCGTGCCAAAGATAAAATTTTATGTATATTATTGTTCTGATGAGAATACACTAAAAGAAAATGAGTTGATTTAAAGAAAAGTATTTGTTAAGTACTGGGTTGGTCAAAACCTTCATTTAGGTTTCTTCCATAATGAACTTTTTGACCAACCCAATAACTGGTTGTCTGTGGGCTTTGCAAAACTCATGAAGATGGTGTACAAATCAGAAAAGTTTGGGAAATGCTGACTTAAAATAATAAATATTCATTTATGGATAGACTATTATAAGATAATAAATTATTTGTATATAAAGTGACATCTATCAAAAATTGATATAAACAGCACTTTATAACTTCAATAATTCAATATCTAATAACAATGACTCTGTTGGATTATTTAAAATAATTGTATATATATTTATAACATTTTAAGCTCCACACAGATGTCATATTTAATATGGTTACTATTGTACTCTTAGTGCCTGGCACATTATATGTATTAAGAAATATTAGTTAAGTGAATAAACAAACAACTATATAAACTTTAGGTAAACACATTAAAATTCTAAAAATTTTACCCAGGGGAGAGTATAGAACAGTAAACAGATATTTTATAAGATTGGAAAGTGATTCTTACTCTGTTAATATCTGATAGGACTCCATTATAACTACCCTTAAAGTTGGAAAAGAAAATGGCAACCCACTCCAGTATTCGTGCCTGAAAAATGCCAGAGACAGAGGAACCTGGAGGGCTACAGTCCAGGGGGTTGCAAAGAGTTTGACACAACTTAGCAACTAAACAACAAATCCTTAAAGTTGGTGCTAATCAAATCATAGGGTTCATTAACTGGAAAAAAAAAAAAAAAAGACCAGAATTAGAAAGAGATTTGGAATCATGTCAATTAATGATCTACTAAGTACCAAAGTAACGGAGAAGTCCAGGTGTCAATTTAAAGATTATGTGAAAAGAGAGGGCTTTGTAAGAATATTTCAGAATTGATTTTTCCCTGCATATTTACTAAATGTATTAGTATTCTTAAATAACTTCAGCTATATAGTTGTTTTAATGTAAAGGTCATATGATTAGTGTTTTCCAAGAACCAGCCTGCCAATGTAGGAGATGTAAGAGACTTGGTTCAGTCTCTGGGTGGGGAAGATCCCCTGGAGGAGGAAATGGCAACCCACTCCAGTATTCTTGCCTGGAAAGTTCCATGGACAGAGGAGCCTGGCAGTCTATAACCCATGGAATCACAAAGAGTCAGGCACGAATGAGCACACACAGCAACAAATTTAGTACAGGTAAATGGTGAAAGAATTACATTTGTGTTGGAAACAATTTTACAATATAAAGAAATGATTTCTTGTGTAAAGGACAGTTGAGACTTCCATTGCTTATACAATTTTATTGCTTTTTATATTTTAGGAGTAATTTATACACTAAATAATTTCCTACTATGACACAGAAAATTAATGCCTTGTTTAAAACAAGATTAATATCCTCTGGGAACATCTTCAATAGATTTGAGGTCTATAAAAACACCATAATATAGGAATAAGGCAAATGCAAGCCTTAGCAAGTTGACCCCTTTGGATATTGTTTTCTTTCCTTTATTATGCTTCCATGAAAGGAAGAGTGATCAATACAAATAAGGCCATGTCTAGAAAGCTGAAGACAGATCAAACGGGCACTAAAAATTCATTTTAATGGCACTGCAACACAGGCAGGTGCTCAGTGGGGCCATAATAGTCCATCCAGATGTTTTCATAAGGTTTCTGCTCAGGGTTTGAAATGGGAAAAAGAAATATCTCTGGTTTTAACAGTAAATCTCTTCTAAACACAGCTTCTATCTTCCTCTTTTAAGTAGGAAAAACTATTATCCCCTTTTACTTTCCACTACTACCCAAAAATTAAAAGCCATGAAATTAAAGGATGCTTACTCCTTGGAAGAAAAGTTATGACCAACCTAGATAGCATATTCCAAAGCAGAGACTTTTGAATACTTTGCCGACTAAGGTCCGTCTAGTCAAGGCTATGGTTTTTCCTGTGGTCATGTATGGATGTGAGAGTTGGACTGTGAAGAAGGCTGAGCACCGAAGAATTGATGCTTTTGAACTGTGGTGTTGGAGAAGACTCTTGAGAGTCCCTTGGACTGCAAGGAGATCCAACCAGTCCATTCTGAAGGAGATCAACTCTGGGATTTCTTTGGAAGGAATGATGCTAAAGCTGAAACTCCAGTACTTTGGCCACCTCATGTAAGGAGTTGACTCATTGGAAAAGATTCTGATGGTGGGAGGGATTGGGGGCAGGAGGAGAAGGGGACGACAGAGGATGAGACGGCTGGATGACATCACCGACTCGATGGAAGTGAGTCTTGGTGAACTCCAGATTTGGTGATGGACAGGGAGGCCTGGCATGCTGTGATTCATGGGGTCACAAAGAGTCGGACACGACTGAGCAACTGAACTGAACTGAACTGCCCAAAAATATCTAAACAGGATTGTAATTACCAACAACCAAAACTGTATTGTGCCCACAAGCAACATAATGACAAAATTCCAGCATTCACAGAAGATTCTAAGCATTCAGGATTCTTCAGTTTAGTTCAGTCGCTCAGTCGTGTCTCACTCCTTGTGACCCCAAGGACCCCAAGCAGCACTCCAGGCTTCCTTGTCCATCACCAACTCCTGGAGCTTCTTCAAACTCATTTCCATCGAGTCAGTGACGTCATCCAACCATTTCATCCTCTGTCGTCCCCTTCTCGTCCTGCCTTCAACCTTTCCCAGCATCAGGGTCTTTTCTGGAGAATCAGTTCTTGGCATCAGGTGGCCAAAGTATTGGTGTTTCAGCTTTAGCATCAGTCCTTCCGATGAACATTCAGGACTGATTTCCCTTAGGATTGATTAGTTTGATTTCCTTGCAGTCCAAGGGATTCTCAAGAGTCTTCTCCAACACCACAGTTCAAAAGCATCAATTCTTTGGTGCTCAGCTTTCTTTATAGTCCAACTCTCACATGCATACATGACTCCTGGAAAAACCACAGCTTTGATTAGATGGACATTTGTTGGCACCATCTGCAGTGATTTTGGAGTCCAAAAATATAAAGTCTGTCACTGTTTCCATCGTTTTCCCATCTATTTGCCATGAAGTGATGACACCCCTAAATACACACACACACTTACAGTGTGTGGCCATATGGAGGAAGCAGTCAAGTGTTGTATGAGTCACAGTATTTTTCTTTCACAAAGGAATGGAGATTAGGATTTCAAGTATTAAAATGAATATTACATATGGGGATACTGAATCTTTCAATAAATAGCATCTAGAATTTTCAAAGAGAAAACAGAAGTCGGAGAGAGTAGTGGTGGTGGAACTATGATAGATAACAGATGACTCTCTTCCCTGAGAGAGTAATTATTCTATTGCACAGTATGTACCTTCATATTTTGTTTCCATGTAATATTTAATTTGACTTTTTGTCTCTGATCTCATCTTCCTCTAGTGTTTGTTTATGGAATATAGGAAATAATAGGGACCTGATGTAAAATAGATGTTGAAGCAAAGATAAGAGTAATTAGCAACAGAAACAGGGCTTGCCAGCTCTCAAACAAAAACTTCCCACGGAAGGTCTTTAAAAATCATTTTGGCCATCGTTTTCTGTATGCACAGGCAGGGATGACTTAGAGAACATTTGAAAATGTTCTGTCTGAAAATACCTTCTTGATATTTTGATTCTGCTTGCTATTCTCTGTGTAACGGGAATGCCACTGGGAGAGGTAACATTACATTAATATGTTAAAGTCATGTCAAATCTCTTGTCTTCTATGCAAAGGAGAACATTGTAGCGGAGGCTGTGGAAATAAGGACATAAGAAGAAAGAAAGGAACAAAACAAAATGTAAAGGAAAATGGTGTCCATGTTGTCCTAGAACTGCAATTGATAACCAGAAGGAGTGGTCCAGGGTTGCGATGAATAAGCACAGAAACATCGCTGATGATAACTATTTTGAGGACATAATGCTATGCTTTATTTACATTTAGCCAGTATGTGAACAGTGTTAAAGTAACCATCTTTGACAAGTGTTTTTCCCAAATTTACAGCTTATGTCAAAGAATTTTGTTTTACAAATTTTTGGTAGGTGGCCTGGATGATTATTCAAGTGTTTTGTGGTCCACAAAGATAGTCTGATATAATTGCATGTGTATTAGTTTATACCCAAGAGTTGGCAGAGGATTGCTCAAAGCAGAAACACACATGTCATAGGTGGTTGGTGAGCATTTAAAAAAAAAATCAAGATTTCAGAAGTGGATACAAATGTATATGTTGCATTTACCACTGCTTAGTACTTCATGCCTTATTAATTAGCATAAGTTAATTTAATTTTAGTTACAATTTGGGGGATGTGTTTGTATTGGTGAGCTTACTGAGGTTCACCAAAATTGGTTGGCTAAAATAGAGACTCCTCCCAACTCTTGCATCAGAAGGATAAGGGAATCCAGGGAGACCTTTGTTGTTGTTGATCAGTCACTAAGCTGTGTCCAGCTCTTTGCGATGCCATGGATTGCAGCATGCCAGGTGTCCCTGTTCTTCACAGTCTCTTGGAGTTTGCTCAAACTCATGTCCATTGTTGATGCTATCCAACCATCTCATCCTCTGTCACCCTCTTCTAGAAAGCCCCTATTGTTTACTTTTCACAGGACCAACGTTGGGTTCTTAAGTAGTTCATTAGTTGAATCAGAGGATTCTGGTTGATTCTGACTATGAAGTAAATTCAATCTTGTTTCTAGAATTTTTCATATTTTCTGTGAGAGAAGCATTCACACAAGGAAAAGTTGGAAACACTCATGGGATAGAGAGCTTGGGCTTTCAAATTTAAAGAACGGGTTGTAAGGGCAACTTTTGAGCCTGTTGCTAATAAACATTGCCTTCTGACTGCAGGTGAGGCAGACTTTTGTCTCACACTTGTTTCTGACATAGAACTGAGATTGATGGAGAAGTCACTTAGACCTACTCATGAGTGCATGCTAAATAACTTCAGTCGTGTCTGATTCTTTGTGACCCTATGAACTCTAACCCACCAGGGTCCTCTGTCCATGGGATTCTCCCGGAAAGAATACTGGGGTGGGTTCCCACCCCCTCCTCCAGGGATCTTCCTGACCAGGGATCAAACTCGTATCTCTTAAGTCTCCTGCATTAGCGGGCTGGTTCTTGACCACTAGTGCTACCTGGGAAACCCCAGACATACTCACCTGTCTCTTACTAATGGTGGCTACTTACATCTACTAAAAAGCCAGAGTGACACAGGTCTGCTTGGAACAATGCACCTATTAGTGCCAGCTGTATACCAGACACTGCCGGATTCAGGAGCGAACAGTATAGACACCCCATCTCACACCCCAGATGCTAGTTAATCAGGAAAGGGAAAGAAAACTTTAAATAAGAATAGTAATAGTAATTTATACGATTTTAGTTAAAAGAACCAAGGGTTTCTAGAATGTTTCAAGTTATAAAAAGTTAAAAAGTGATACATTCATGCCACTAAAAGATAAGGAAGCCTCTCAGTCTCTCATTGTTGGTCTCATTCAAACCTATATTCTTTATGCAAACAGCTTTTTGTAAACTGTATTATAGATGCACCATGGGTGATAAGGTGTTTAAACACTCATTAGCTGCTTGGAAAATTTTAAAACCTGTCTGTGTCTCAGTTCACCTGGCTTCAAAATTGGAATACTAATACCTTCTCAGGTTACAGTGAGGAACAGATGAAATGGATAGAATACTATAATAGATGAAGGCATCTATCACATTCCCTCTTACAGAGAGTCAACAATAAATAGTTTAAAGTGATGACATCATTTAAACAAATAAGGAAATATTAATTGATATTAAAATTTAAACATTTTAATTTAAAACTGTGTTTTAAAAAACTGTTTGGTTCTAAGGCATTAAATCAGAGAATTGCAAATGAATATGAGAATTCCTGGTTAAGATGTTGAATAAAGAATGGCATCTAACTTTTTCCCTTCTAAAACTCCACTAAAGTCAGAGTATATTTATGTATACATTCATAAATATATATGATAAATGCAGAGACATATTCAAACTAGGACAGTATTGAAAGTAAAAGGGAGAGCTATTTATAGCTACATCAGGGCAAAAAAAAATGAAGATGGGATTATATTGAGCAAACAGGACACACGACCACCCTAAGGAAGTTGTTTTTTGGTCTCTCAGTCGTGTCTGACTCTTTGCGACCCCATGGACTGCAGCTTGGCAGGCTTCCCTGTCCTTCACCATCTCCCAGATTTTGCTCAAACTCATGTTCATTGAGTCTGTGATGCTATAACCAAGAGTGAAGTTCAAAATCAACAAGACCTTCTAACTCTTAACAATAAACACATATTTAGTAGTTATTTGGAATCTTCAGGTAACGGAGGAGATTCCAGGACACACAAAAAGGACAGAAAATGAGCAGAATAAAGCAATTCAGAAAAAACTGAGGGAAAGGAAAAAATATTATCCTTAAGATACAGTAAAGAGTCTGCAGATATGAAGAACAGTATGCATTAAAATTGAACTTCCAAAGAACAAAAAGGAGCTCTTCTGTTCCGGGATGAAAATCGTTCTAAAGGGAGAAAACAGAGAAATCAATCATGAATAGAAAAATAAAAAGAAATTTGAGGAGATGCCAGTGTGAAAGTAAGCACCTAGCCCAAGGATGAAAAGAGACCTATTCTAATGCTTGTTGTGAAATTTCAGAATATTGGGGAATAAAAGAAAGTTCTTCTAATTTATAGGGAGAAGGATAGGTTGTATTAAAGGATCGAGAAACTGTCAGAAAATGTGCTACCCCCAAATGAGGGTTTAAATTAACATGAAAAAGACACAGGAAATGGGAAGCATGAGGTCTGACTTAGTGGGAGATGAGGAAATTGTTGGGTAAATAAATGCAGGGGGGTGAGGGGAGATTTCACGATGATAGGATGCCCCAGATAGAGACGGCAAGCAGTTTGGATTGGAGCGATGGGAAACATCAGCAAGACAGCCTCTATTATTTTATAATAGTCTTTAAAATACTGAGAGCACAATATGTTGGATTCTACTCTGTACCTGGCTTGCAGTGATAATGCACTAATAAAATTCAAGATCTAACACCTGATGAGATGGCACTGATGTAATAATAGCAGAAATAAAGGGCACAATAAATGTAATGCACCTGAATCATCCCCAAACCCTCCCCACTACATTGTTTGTGGAAAAATTGTCTTCCCTGAAATGGGTCCCTGGTGCCAAGAAGGTTGGGGGCCTCTGAGCTAGTGCATTAGTTCACCGGTCAAAAGTAGGCTACCATCCCTCAGCCCTGACACCTATAGGCAAACCAAGCAAGCTTAGAAACGGAAGGGGCAAATATGGTTCCAGTGAAGAGAAAATCAAGTATACATATTTATACATCAAAAAGGGCTTCCCTAAAGTATACATATTTATACAGCAAAAAGGGCTTCCCAGGTGGATCCAGTGGTAAAGAATCCTCCTACCGATGCAGGAGAGGCAAGAGATGCAGGTTTGATCCTTGAGTTGGGAAGATCTCTGGAAATGACAACCCACTCCAGGA
>SJYC01143508.1:0-10018 GCA_006408675.1 Madoqua kirkii
AAAAAAAAAAAAAAGGAATAACTGTAGTGATGATCACGATGAGGATCTAGTAAGTTCTTATACAGTCTTGTTTTTCAATGCTGACTTTGTTCAAACATATGAGTAGAAACAGGATATGAGATTAATGATTATCTGAGGGAAGGCTCAGCCCTAACAACCTCCTCTGTCCATAAACACCACAAGAAGATTTCTGACAACTTCATTCACGGTATACCTTTTCTCAGAGTTATTTTGTCACTTGTCATAAGTGAAACAAATGCTGTCATGTGGTGGCACTTACACTGGGCACGATGAAGTTTAGGGCTTCTGCTTAAATCAATCCCAGAAGCAGGACTCCAATATTTGCCAGTTTAGGCATCATGTCATACTGCTGCTGCTGCTAAGTCACTTCGGTTGTGTCCAACTCTGTGCGACCCCATCGACGGCAGCCCACCAGGCTCCCCCGTCCCTGGGATTCTCCAGGCAAGAACACTGGAGTGGGTTGCCATTTCCTTCTCCAATGCATGAAAGTGAATAGTGAAACTGAAGTCAAAGTCGTGTCCAACTCCTAGCGACTCCATAGACTGCAGCCTACCAGGCTCCTCCGTCCATGGAATTTGCAGGGCAAGAGTACTGGAGTGGGGTGCCACTGCCTTCTCCTAGCTATAGTTTATTATTTAAGTTTCTCAGTTGCATCAGTTAGACTAAGAGGAAAGATAAAAAGACAGACCAGTTGCTACATGAGATTCTCCTGCTAAAATTGCAGGAATCTTTTGAAATGGAAATTCATTTACTGAGAAGGCATGAAAGGTGACTCAGCAAACTGGAAAACCTAGGGATTGGAAAGATAGGAGTTCAGGCATAGTGGCTTTAAGTTCAGGCAGAAGGGAGGAATTCCTACTGAGTAAGTGTGCGGTTATTCTTGCACTTTGAGCTGATTTAACTGGATTTTACAAAGGCTTTTTTTTCCTTTCCATCTGCCAGATATACAAGTGGATATCTGTACACTAGACTAGACTTTCAGACCCCAAATGACAGAGGAAGCCAAACAGTAGTCCATCGTCATAGACAGTGTGAAGCCATTCTCCGTTTTTGGGCAGGTTTTGAAATTGCACAACCAAGACAGTGCTTTCAAAGCACCAAAAACGCAGTGTGTTTAAAATACTGCTCAGGCAGGTGTGTAAAAGAGTTTGAAGGTGGGGCATTTGCATTCGGGGTACCATTTTGGAGGCTCCGAGGTGGCTGAGCTGCCTGTTCCAGATTAAGAGCACTCCGTCTTGGTTTCACGTGGTGCCCGGCCTTCCCTTCCTGGGTCCTATCTAGCGGCATGGGCTTCACCCGACCTTCCGCAGCTCCCCTCTCCCTTTCTTGATTTAAAGTTTGAAAACCACCTGAGGACTCTTAGAGTATTAACCTATCACTGTGACTGACACACAATGAAGAGATTTCAAAGGAGCCTTGGCAGGTAGAAGTCATCCGTGGAACAGGAGTGTGAACCTGAATGGGAGTCTTGGGCGGGTGGGTAATCAGTTACAGAGACGAGCTCTCCTTTCAGGCTGCGTTTGATCACTGAGTTGGTTCCTAGATTTTCAACTGAAGCTGTAGGAACAGAATTGAATTCAAAGATTTACACTGATCGTGAGGAACTGAAATAGCTGAGCGCATGAAGCAGGAGTTGCTGAGTGATTACAAAGGTTTATAACAAAGACAGCTTGTGAGAAGTCTACGCAAAGGCGATGATGTGAAAGAAGACAGAGACCTATTCTATGTGCGGGTTAATGTTAACGGCAGAGAAAGCGGCTTGGGTTAGGAGACAGAAAGAGAGGGGCAAGTGCCTGTGATGAGAAAAAGTAAAAATGAGTGGAGGGAATAAAATGGAAGAAGACAGTGTTTTGAGGCTTATGTTTTAAAATGTGGATACATCAGACAGACAGTGCACGACACCAGGAACATGAAGGGGCAGCGGCCTTGTCCTGCCTGGCCTGCAATGCTAATAAGCTTTCGAAGAGAAGAAGAAAGCTGCGTGTGTCTTCACTTCTAGCCAGTTTCCTTGCAAGAACAGGGAATGAGGCACTGCAATCATATTAAATATTACTGATGACATCCAGCACAGTTCCATTCAGTCTCATTACCTTCTCAAGCCAGATTTTGCTAGACTCAGTTTAACATTTTACACTGAAAAAGTAACTAGACATTGGGAATAGGATTTAAATCGTCCTAAAACTTGGGCATATATATCTCCTCTTTTTTGGATCTCCTTCCCATTTAGGTCACCATAGAGCACTGAGTAGCTTCCCATGTATATATACAGCTGATTCACTTTGCTGTACCACAGAAACTGAGACAGCAATGTATAGCAACTCTATAACAAAAAAAAAAAGTCAGGCTTAAAACTTAAGGAATAACCAACCCATGTACACAAGAAATACAAAAGTTATGCTATAAAAGCTCTCAGAAATTTGTATTAGGTAAAATACTCCTGGCTGAATTAAGAGCTAAAATTGATAATAATTGCGTAATGGCTTATAAACTGATTTCATTTAAAATGTGTTCTCTGATTAAAAACCCCAAGGCATCAGCAGGGCAATTAAGAAGTAAATAGTTTATGGCAAAAATGCTGCCCTATCACAGATAATGAATTAGAGTTATGTAAGGAAGTTTTAATGATAATGAAAAAGCATGAATAAGAGATGCTCGTTTCAGAAATCACATTTAAATAAGACTACAGAATCCAAAACAAGGAGTATGCACACATCTGGCCAGGAGGATGAGTGACACACACAGTCGGGCATTCACACACATACATCACATGTGCACACACACATGTGCACACACACAGCAGCTATGAACTCTGGCTCCAGATCACACGGAAGTCTGTCTCCATAACCCACTAGATGTGTAACTAGGACTTAATTTCTGTGAGCTTTAGTCTCACCCAACAATGGGAATAAGAGTAATATTACATATTCCATGGGGTTGTTGTGAATTATTAGATGAGTCAGTGTATCTGATCCATTTAGAATAGTGTTCAGCATTTAGCTTCCCTTCAATACTATATATATAACTATAAGCATGAAATATAAAATCTTATCACACATCACTTAACCTGTTAGTAATTCTAATCTCAGCTGGTAAGCAATTTTTATTTTTGCTTATCTATATTTTCAAGTTTTCCCCCTTTGAACAATATGATAAAAACCACAAGTAATAAATAATAAACCTTAATTTTTTACAAACTAAGTCTGGCACTGTTACTCAATAGGTAAGACTCTATGTAGCTGGAATTATGAATAGTATACAGAGCAGGAAAAAGAATACAAAGTACTCCCCCAGCATTCCCAAACCCTGGTGTATACTCCCTAATCCTATTCCTTGAATGTGGGTGAGAAGTGTATATATATATATATATATATATATATATGATGGGTTATCACTATCGCGACTATGTTACCCTATACAGCAAAGGTGCTCTATGCTCTGTGATGACCTAGATGAGTGGGGTGGGGAGGGGGCCTCACAAGGAAGGGGATACATATTGCTGATTCACTTCACTGTATAGCAGAAACTAACACAACATTATAAAGCGATTATCCCTCAATAAAATAAAATGACTAGCTGGTACAAAAAAACAAAGCAAACAAACAAACAAAAAGGGTGAAGAGATTTTGCTGGTGTCAGTAAGGCCCCAAATTGACGTGAGTTAATCAAACAAGCATTATACTGGGTGATTACAAGGCATGGCCTAATCACATGCGCTCTTGAAAGCGGGTCTAGAGGTCAGAGATTCCTCCCTTGCCGTGACATGAGAAGGACGCATGGCTGGGAGCATCCTCTAGGAGCAAGCCACAGCCAAATGGCCAAGTAAATGGGACCCTCTGTCTTCAAACCTGAAGGAATTGAATTCTGTCAACAACCTGTACAAACGTGGAAGAGGATGCCACACCTCAGATGACCTCACAGCCCTGCTGACCTCTTCATTTCAGCCTGTGAGACCCTGAGCAGTCAACCTAGCTAACATGTGCCAGAGTCTTGACCCATGAAAACAATGATATAATAAATTGATGCTATTGAAAGCAGAAAAAAGAGAAGGAACTGCTTTGCTTTGCTGAGGGGTAGGTGGGGGGTGATGGCAACAAAGAGTGTGGGGCAGGTTCATGATTCTTTCTACTAGACCCAAGAGTCCCACCCCAGCAGCCCATTGCCACTCCCACCCCCTACACTGCACTATGGAAACTTCTGAGAGGCACGTGATAAAAAAAATTATATTACTGAGTGCAAGTGCTTAGGAACTTGAGTAACAAGCTCTCTATAAATATTAGACTAAAAAGACGTGAACAGCTTTTACCATTATAGAGGATAATAGAATTTGATCAGCTAAATCCCAGGGCTTTATAAAGCACAAATTATGTAAACAAGTTAATGGTTTTTTGATAAAACTACAGAAGTAGTGTTAGGAAGAATGCAGGAGGTATTTCTTACTTGGGCTTTAGACATCACATCAAACAGCACAGATGTTCACTTAATTTTTAAAAAATTAAATATGAACACAAAGAGTTATAAAGTTGAATTTGAAGACAGAATATTGAGGAAAGTACAGTTTTTGATTTAAGGATAAGCAGTAATTTTCCAAGGATAATGGCTGGATCTGGCTTTATTTACTATTGATATTATTAATCACTGGGAAGAGAGAACTAAATGAAGCTTTAAATACAAAAACCCAGTGTTTCTAGAAAATGTTGATAAGCATCTTAAGAAAATAGAAATAAGAAGCTGAAGTGTTAGAAAAGTATTCAAATGAAAGAGGTAAATATTATAAATATATGTTAATATGCATTCATTAAAAATTATATCTATGACACCAAATTTTCAGAGAGGGAATAGAAATTGAGAGGGTGGGTGAGGATACCAATGACCACACTTTATAATGTGACATAAGGTCTTAAAAAGGAATCCAGGCTTTGACTTGGACAGAATGATGGATTCTTCTACAAAAGATTCAGTGAATACATTCTCTCCTTAGTGTCAACTGAGAACTTGAGATGTGTCATTTAGGGCACCCCCTAATTTCCAAGTGATGAAGCAATGAAGTACAGATAGTCAAAAGGAGAATTGCATGGTAGGATAAATGCTTTATGATAAAAAATGAAGAGTGCCAATTTATGTCAAACATGGCCCAGAAATGAGTACATTCAAGCTTGTTTGAGGCAAGAGGATTTTGTCTCTAAATTATGTGAATAGTGATATTTTTCTTTCATGTTGCATAGCAATAATAGAATTTTTCTTTTTTTTAAGAATAGAAGGCAGTGTAGAGATCAACTCATTCCAATTCCTACTCTATTTACAAGGAAACCGAGACAGAGAGATTAATTGGGCTCAAAGTCTTCAGGGAATCTGTATAGTATATGCCCACAATACAGCTCTAAACAGGCTCATTTACACTGCTGAAGACAACATAGAGTCCCACCTTTTCTTGACCCATACCTGCTCTTCTGTACTCCAACGTATGGGTTTCCCAAGGCAGAAACTTGGGAATTACTTTCAACTCCAATCTCACTAGCTACAGTCTGGTCAACTCAACTTTCTAAATATCTATCAAATCAATCTTCTCCTTTACCTGATGGCCTCCACCTTAAATCTCAGTTTCAACCCCTGAATTATAAGTGACTTTCTGATTTGTTTTCCTCTCTTATTTTGTGGGCCTCCTTTGGAACATCCATTCCCAGTTGCCAAAGCCATTCTTTAAAAATACAGGATCATCAATTGCTTCCTTTTCCCTAGTACCAAATTTCAAGTGTTTTGTTACTAAAGCAAACTTGTGTCCACTCACTGAATATGTAGCAAAGTCAGTCTACTGACACTGGATTGCAGGGAAGGAAAGTACAGTGTTTATTGTAAGGCACCAAGAAAGGAGTACGGGCAGCTTATGTTCAAAAAACCTGAATTCCTCAGTGGCTTTCAGGTAAGAAACTTTTAAAGGCAGCATTAGGGGTGTAGTGCATGACCAGCCCCTGCACAGTTCTCTGGTTGGTTGATGGTGAGCTAACACAGTGATGTTTTGGGAATCTCAATTATCATCCTTTTGTTACAACTTGTCTGGGATATAGATACTGCTGGTCAGCATGCAGTTACCTTTTTCCATCTGGTGGAGGTTTTAGTATCTGCAAAATAACTCAGGGAGGTGGCTCAGGATATTATTTATAGCTCTTGAAAAAGAACTAAATGTTCTTGGCTTTAAGGCTAAACTATAAAGAAAGCTGAACACCGAAGAATTGATGCTTTTGAACTGTGGTGTTGGAGAAGACTCTTGAGAGTCCTTGGAGTACAAGGAGATCCAACCAGTCCATCCTAAAGGAAATCAGTCCTGATTATGCACTGGATGGACTGATGCTGAGGCTGAAACTCCAATACTTTGGCCACCTGATGTGAAGAACAGACTCATTTGAAAAGACCCTGATCCTGGGAAAGACTGAAGGCGGGAGAAGGGGATAACAGAGGATGAGGTGGTTGGATGGCATCATGGACTCAACAGACATGAGTCTGAGCAAACTCTGGGAGTTGGTGATGGACAGGGAGGCCTGGTGTGCTGCAGTCGTGGGGTCGCAGAGTTGGACATGACCGTAAGACTGGACTGAACTGAACTGAAACTATTCTTATTTTGTCTTGTTTACTATTTTCTTTTGTTTCTGCATTTTGTCATTTCTCCGATTAAATTTGCTCTTTGGAACTAAGGGAAGGCATGGGGGGTAAAGCTTTTTTACAAACAAGAGATGGGGTGCACGGAGGGTGGCAGGAGTCTAACCTAGAAGGACCACGGGGCCTTTCTCAGTCATTATATACATTTCCATTAATTCTAAGTCATTCTCCATCCTCCCAATCTATTTTATAAATTTTAGGATCCAAACAGTCAATTCAACATCCACATGGATGACCCATTTGTCCCCAGAATTGTCCTAGACATTTTCCCTCCACTTATTACATTCTTGACACAAAGAAAGAATATTTCATCACAAGAAATCTGATCTATCTACTGAGTTCCTAGGACTACATTCCTGGGATGTAGTCTTTTCCCAGTTTACAATCCTCTAAGTGATATTATCATTTCTCATATATTCATATGCTAACAATTAGCACATTTTTATCTCTAACCCAAACATCTTTTCAGGGCTTATTCAATTGCAAAATGTGCATGTCAACTGAGATGGCATATAGCACTTCATATTTGAATAGGTCAACACTGAATTCTTGAAATTCCTCTAAATCTGTTCTTTCCTTTATTTTGCATGTCTCCAAAATGGCACTATAATTCACTGAGTTACTTAATCCACATATTCAGGAGTTATTCTTGATAACTCGCTTTAACCATCCTTCTCCCATCCTTCACAAATCCTTCACTATTTCTCGGAGTTTGCTCAAATTCGTGTCCATTCAGTCAGTGTTGCTATCTGACCATCTCATCCCCTTCCTCCCTCTTCTTTTGCCTTCAAATCTTTCCCAGCATCGGGGTCTTTGCCGACAGTACTATCTTCAAAATACATCTGAAAGGCATCCCTTATTCATCACTTAAATATCACCACCCAAGTCCAAAGAAGCGTCTTTTCTTCCCTGGACCTTTACTATAGCTTCAGAACTGGTTGCGGTGCTTTCAGCCCGTCGTTCGTGGTACTCAAAGTGGTATTGATCTTGGTATTGATCTAGAGGGCCCTCGGCTTGCAACAGCTTGGAGCCAGGCTTGGGTTCCCAGTCAGAGAGTTGCTGAGTCACACCCTCATGGCAGTTTGAGTCACTTTTATGGGTCATTTCTTCTGGTTTTCCTTTGGCCAATCATTTTGATTTGCCTGGTCCACAGTCCGTATTTTGTGTATCTCAGGATCCTCCCATGTGTGCGCACATATCTGTTAGCCAAGTTGGACTCTACCAAAGAGGTATCTGGGTAGAACATCCGTTGACATCACTCCCCTTTGGCCTGCAAGGAGCCTTTTCTGTGCATGTGTGGTGGGGAGGGCTCCTGACTTCGGAAATGAGAGATATGTGGTCTGAGCAGGCCCATCCTCCTCCTTCAATTGTCCTGCTATTCTTGCTTTGGAGTTTCTGTTAATAGAGAATGAATCTCCAATTGCTTTACCCTTGGGGGCCCATCTACCTCCTGCCTCAGTAGTTTTAATTGAGACCCACTCATTCCCCTGTTTAAAACCTTTCCATAGCTTCCCACCAACTACATTGAAATAGATTAAAAAAACAAAAATATTTTCTTCCCCCCAGTGCCACCGTCCTCACTTCCTGAGCTGCTCTGCTCCTGCCTGCCTCCTCCACTTCATTTTGGGCCCCTACAGTCTCAGTATGCTTCAGTCCCTTGGGTTTTAGTTCCTTAGAGGAAAATGACTTTTTTCATGCCGTGGAGTGTAAATTTTCAGGGCTTCTCTTCCTTCCTCACCTTTCTAAGTGCCTTGTCTTCATCCATATGCTACATTTTGGCTAAAATGTTGCTTCCTAGGGAGGTTTTTCTTTTCTTTTAATGTTCTATCCAAAATAAATTATTCTTCACAATTCCATTACTTTTCTCTGCAGAAAAATTACTTATATTTGTTTATTTTTTTAGCGCTTGTTTTTATTATAAGTTGTGAACACCATGAAGGCATTTACGGTATCAATTTATTCTCATACGACACAATTTCTGACAAAATGGTATATATATGAATGACAAAACCTAGAAAAAGGATCCTAGAGGTACTCTTCAATATTCTTTTTCCTTTTCAGAGTCTATGAAGAAATTCATGTTTTTTTCTTGTTTCTGTGTCTATTACATATTTTAATTGCATTTTATCTTTTAGATAATGTAGATTATATATATAGTTAAAAAAATAATACAGAGACCACCTCACATTGGTCAGAATGGCCATCATTAAAAAATCTACAAATAACAAATGCTGGAGAAGGTGTGGAGAAAAGGAGAACCTTCTGTACTGTTGGTGGGAATATAAGGTAGTACAGTCATTATGGGAAACAATACAGAAGTTCCTCAAAAAGCTAAAAATAGAGTTGCCATATGACCCAGCCATCCAATTCCTGGACATACATCTGGACAAAACCATAATTCAAAAAGATACATGCATCTCTATGTTTATAGCAGCACTATTCGCAATAGCCAAGACACGGAAGCAAGCTAAACGTCCAGTGACAGATGGATGGATGAAGAAGACACAGTACACATACAGGATAGTACATTACTCAGCCACAGAAAGAGAATGAACGAATGCCGTTTGCAGCAATTATCAAACTAAGTAAAATAGGTCCGTATATCACTTGTATGTAGAATCTAAAATATGGCACAAATGAAGTTATCTACAAAACAGAAAGAGACTCACAGACATGGAGCACAGACTTGTGGTTCCCAAGTGGGAGGAGTTTGGGGATGGGATGAATAGAGAGTTTGGGATTAGCAGATGCAAGCTGGAATTTAAAGAATGGGCAAACAAGGCCCTATGGTATTCAGTTCAGTTCAGTTGCTCAGTCATGTCAGACTCTTTGAGACCCCATAGACCGCAGCACACCAGGCTTCTTTGTCCATCACCAACTCCCAGAGTTTACTCAAGCTCATGTCCATTGAGTCAGATCACCGAATATGAAAAGGATGCATATGTGCATAACTGAATCACTCTGCTGTAGAGGAGGGCCTGGAGCGGAGCGGCCTCTGAGCTTCCTCTCCCACGTGCAGTGTGAGTGGTGTGACAGGTGACACCAACCTTCCCCAGTCTAGGTTTCTGTGGCGGCTTCTTCATGGGTTAGTTCTTTCTGTGAACTTCTACCTTTCAGTTTCACTTTATGCTTCTTCCTTTACAGGCTGATTTTTTTAATGCTAATTATTAACTGTTCAAATCAGAAGGTAGACTTAAAAAAAAACAAACCTCAGTATCAAACTATACTTCACCATTTAGCCTAACAAACCCAGCAGTATTTAGCTTCATTCATTGGGTTTCCCTGGTAGCTCAGAGGTTAAAGCGTCTGCCTCCAATGCAGGAGACCAGGGTTCAATCCCTGGGTC
>SJYC01143509.1:0-15292 GCA_006408675.1 Madoqua kirkii
CATGTCAATATTTGTTGTTGTTTCTCTTTGATTTTAACTTCACAGAATGTCACTTTTTTTAAACACTCCATCTGGACAAGCTGTACTTGTTATTTTCTTCATTATTACCTTTAGGTTATAGAAGACTATAAGGAGGGAAGAAAAACTATAAAACTGAGAGGGCATGCTACTAACTCATGCTTCCTCGTTTTAATAGGTCTCTACAATGGAGCTCAAAAGTGAAAGTGAAAACTGCTCCATCGAGTCTAGCTCTTTGCGACCCCATGGGCTGTGGCCTGCCAGGCTCCTCTGTCCATGGAATTCTCTAGGCAAGAAAATCAGGACTCGGACCCAGACCTCCCACACTGCAGGCAGATTCTTTACCTTCTGAGCCAGCAGCCATATCAAAGACTTACTTAGCTCCTATAGAGACTGTCTCCATGGATTCCTGCTCCATCCATTTAGTACCCTGGTCCCATTTTAACCTTTTCACTCTCATTTTTGAGACTAAAAACAGTGAGTCAAGGTGTGTTAGTGCCTATATTCCCCTCCTTCAGTATAGCTCTGCACTGAGCAGGCCCTTTTCCCTTTCTTGTTGCTAATTAATCAACTTACTTATTAATAGCTATTAATATAGTACTTGTTCTAATGCTATGCCTTATACTAGAAACTTGTAAAAATGAATGAATCTCAGATGCTGGCTCTGAGCAATCTGCTATCTAATATTTGGGGATGACATGTTGAAAGATAAAATATTATATAAGTTTCTGTTATAAACAAGATAACAAACAAAATGCTCAAGACAGGGTGGGCTTCTCTTGGGGCTCAGCTGGTAAAGAACCCACCTGCAATGCAGGAGACCCGGATTCAATTCCTGGGTTGGGAAGATTCCCTGGAGAAGGGAAAGGCTACTCACTCCGGTATTCTGGCCTAGAGAATTCCAGGGACTGTATAGTCCACGGGGTCACAACGAGTTGGACACAACTGAACAACTTTCACTTCACTGCACTTTGGATGTTTAGGTAAGGGATTGGATGACTTGGTTTAGTACAGTCGGAAGATTTGATCTGTGAAGCCACTTTAAACTGAGTTGCAAAGGATGACAGGATTTTGCCAGGGAGAGAACCCTTCTTATTCCAAGAGTCCTCAGGCAATTTAAGATGACTGTTTTCTTGGTTTTCCTTCTCTCTTTTTCCATTGGTTCCATCTTCTATGTCTGATAATATGCATTATCTAATCTGTCCCCACTATCTTGGGTAGTGGGAAAGAAAAACAAAGAAAAATATACATCTTGCTCTCTAGTCCTAACTTTGAGGAAACTTCTGCATCTTCCCCACTTAAACCTTAACGCCAGAAAGATTAGAAGTTACCATTTCCATTTCACTTTCGAGAATGTCAAGGATGTCCATGCTGCTTCTGCTGCTAAGTCGCTTCAGCCGTGTCCTATCTGTGCAACCCCATAGACGGGGCCCACTGTCTCTGGAATTCTCCAGGCAAGAACACTGGAGTGGGTTGCCATTTCCTTCTCTAATGCATGAGAGTAAAAGTGGCAGTGAAGTCACTCAGTCGTGCCTGACTCTTTGCGACCCCATGGACTGCGGCCCACCAGGATCCTCCATCCATGGGATTTTCCAGGCGGGAGTACTGGAGTGGGGTGCCACTGCCTTCTCTGGGACGTCCACGCTGACTTTTACTAAGTCCTTGAGTTCTGTGGTTTAGGCAGGCGTGGTCGCCGCCGGCCACGCGCTCACGGCAGCTCACCCTTCTCTTACTTTCGCGCCCTACCCGTGTCTTCCCGCTGCTGCCCCTCTGGCCATCCTTCCGGGCGCCCTGCGCTGTCCCTTGTCTTCTCCTGGACTCCAGAGCGAGTCATTCTCCTAGGGCTTGTCCTCCGTGTTCGTCTGTCATCGGCACGGAAGGATTAGTTAGTCTCTCCAAGATAGTTCATCTAGAAAACGTCAGAACCATAATTGGAACGCAGGAGTGCTGCTTGCAAATTCCCTGCTCTTCTTATTTTATTTTTGGCCATGCAGCTTGCAGGATCCTCGCTCCCAGACCAGGGCTCAAACCCAGGCTCCTGCCTGCAGTGAGAGCAACAAGTCCTAACAACTGGGCTGCCAGGGACTCCCCCAAGGCCCCGCTCTCAAATTATGCTAAATTGATTATACTAGTCTCATCTTGGAAAAAGGGGTATTTTGTTTTTATTGTTGAAGGACAGCGTAGAGAAAAGTAAAAGGAGTATATTGCAATGTTGAAAAGACTTCTGAAGGAAAAACAGATAAATAGAAAAAATAAACAATAAGATTTTTGTTATTTACCTATGTGTGTGTGCGTGTATGTGTGTTGAGAAAACAGAAATGTAATGAGGAACTCTGCTTTTAGGTAAACAAAACAACAAAAAGTCATATCTGGCTCTGATTAGAAAGTGTTCATCTTTTTGGAAACGTCAGTCATTTTGAGTAAAGTTGTCCTGGTAATTCAAATAATAAAAAGATAATTATATTTTATGCTACTTTATAGCTTTAAAGTGCTTTACTATAAAATTCTTTAGTATACTTTACCCAGTTTAATGAATAAGGCAAAATGACTGATTTTAAATGACAAATAAATTCATTTAGATTTAAGGGAAAAATAAACCATTAAAAAATATAATGACATTAAGGAGCTAGAGACTGTTGTACAGAATGAAATAAGTCAGAGAGAGAAAAACACATATCATGTATTCAGTTCAGTTCAGTCCCTCAGTTGTGTTTGACTCTTTGTGACCCCATGAATCGCAGCACCCCAGGCCTCCCTGCCCATCACCAGCTCCTGGAGTTCACCCAGACTCATGTGCATCGAGTCAGTGATGTCATCCAGCCATCGCTGCTGCCCCTCTGGCCATCCTTCCGGGCGCCCTGCGCTGTCCCTTGTCTTCTCCTGGACTCCAGAGCGAGTCATTCTCCTAGGGCTTGTCCTCCGTGTTCTGTCTGTCATCGGCACGGAAGGATTAGTTAGTCTCTCCAAGATAGTTCATCTAGAAAACGTCAGAACCATAATTGGAACGCAGGAGTGCTGCTTGCAAATTCCCTGCTCTTCTTATTTTATTTTTGGCCATGCAGCTTGCAGGATCCTCGCTCCCAGACCAGGGCTCAAACCCAGGCTCCTGCCTGCAGTGAGAGCAACAAGTCCTAACAACTGGGCTGCCAGGGACTCCCCCAAGGCCCCGCTCTCAAATTATGCTAAATTGATTATACTAGTCTCATCTTGGAAAAAGGGGTATTTTGTTTTTATTGTTGAAGGACAGCGTAGAGAAAAGTAAAAGGAGTATATTGCAATGTTGAAAAGACTTCTGAAGGAAAAACAGATAAATAGAAAAAATAAACAATAAGATTTTTGTTATTTACCTATGTGTGTGTGCGTGTATGTGTGTTGAGAAAACAGAAATGTAATGAGGAACTCTGCTTTTAGGTAAACAAAACAACAAAAAGTCATATCTGGCTCTGATTAGAAAGTGTTCATCTTTTTGGAAACGTCAGTCATTTTGAGTAAAGTTGTCCTGGTAATTCAAATAATAAAAAGATAATTATATTTTATGCTACTTTATAGCTTTAAAGTGCTTTACTATAAAATTCTTTAGTATACTTTACCCAGTTTAATGAATAAGGCAAAATGACTGATTTTAAATGACAAATAAATTCATTTAGATTTAAGGGAAAAATAAACCATTAAAAAATATAATGACATTAAGGAGCTAGAGACTGTTGTACAGAATGAAATAAGTCAGAGAGAGAAAAACACATATCATGTATTCAGTTCAGTTCAGTCCCTCAGTTGTGTTTGACTCTTTGTGACCCCATGAATCGCAGCACCCCAGGCCTCCCTGCCCATCACCAGCTCCTGGAGTTCACCCAGACTCATGTGCATCGAGTCAGTGATGTCATCCAGCCAATCATCCTCTGTCATCCCTTTCTCCTCCTGCCCCCAATCCCTCCCAGCATCAGGGTCTTTTCCAATATATTAATGCATATATATATATAATGTGAGTTAAACAATAGAACAGGAAAAGACTAGAGATTTCTTCAAGAAAATTAGAGATAACAAGGGAATATTTCATGCAAAGATGGGCACAATAAAGGACAGAAATAATATGGACCTAACAGAAGCAGAAGATACTAAGAGGTGGCAAGAATACCTGAAAGAACTGTACAGAAAAGATATTAGTGTCCTGGATAACCATGATGGTGTGATCGCTCAGCTTGAGCCAGACATCCTGGAGTGCAAAGTTAAGTGGGCCTTAGGAAACATCACTAAGAGCAAAGCTAGTGGGGAGGTGATGGAATTCCAGCTGAGCTATTTCAAACCCTAAAAGATGATGCTGTTAAAGTGCTACACTCAATATGTTTGATTTTTCTGTTACCCAATGAGTTGCCAGACGACTTCATCTAAATTGCTAGTGATCAAGTGAAATACCATATATACATCATGTAATATTGTTCTATTTCTTTCCCTTTGGTGAACACAGAAAGGCCAAACTCATCTTAATCATTAAACACAATATAAGAAGGATAAAAAATAGTATTTTAAAGCATTATACACATTCCAAGATCAAATAGAAATATGCTGAGTGTAACCAATGTTTTGAATAATTCATGCTCTGCTCACCTTACTTTATTTGGTACAATTGAAAATTGGCCATATTGATTTCTTGCCCAATATACAGTGAAACCTTATTTATCTGACATCCTTTGGGAATGATCCATTCATGGAACCATAGAGTTTTAGTGTCTGAGAAGACACTAAATCTATCTCCTTCACTGTGAATAATTATAATATTTATAATTTTATCTATCAATATATTTATAAATAATTGTACAGCAACAATGGCTATTTGAGCCCTTATGAAAAATTATATTCTCTGCTGAGTGCTTGTAAGCAGTAGGCCATTTGTTTTTCACAGTAAGCCTATGAGGTATGCACTATTAGTATGTATTATTATTTCCATTTTACAGATAAGCAAACTGAGACCTAGAGATAGAAAATAACTGAAGGCTATATAGCTTAAAAGTAACGAAGCTGGGATTGGACTTGAGCCCATGACCCCTATTTTTAGATACAATATTACACCAGCTCTGAGAATAAAATATGATAATGTCTTATTCACAAAAATCACTCATTTATTTAGCATCAATTACTAGACCAGAACTCGTGTTTCCTGACTACCTATTATCACATTTCTTATCATACAAACTCTAGCATATCTGGATCTTTAATATAAAGGAACTGATAAGCTATGTTCCTTCCTTTAAGCACTAAAACTCATTTTATTTTAAATATTATCAGTGAAAATCATTCTGAAAGTTATTGCACAGTTTTCTGCCTCCTTAATCACACTACATTAAATATAAGTGCCATTTCTTGCTGACTCAAGTTTCATAATTACCTACATCAGTCATTGGATTATGTAGTAACAACACAAGAGTCACACCAAGTGATACCAGAAAACTTTGTTTCATTGACTTGTTGGTTTCCCATTTTATAAACTATGGATCTTTGCTGTATGACTTGGGATGTCATCCCTGCTATTGTCCAATTTTAAACTGTACTTCTTGTCCAGACACACAGAAATAAAATTATTCTTTTTGTGTTACAGGTTGGGAAACAATGCAGTCATGTTGGTTTATACCGGGTGTTTGAACAATGAAACAACAAATCTGACCATTAGAAGTCATATTCCCCTAGAGGGGGGCCAGGGAAAGCACTGTGAAAGCAAAGAAATAGGATGTTCAAAGGCTCAGATGCCAGAGTATGATGCTCCGGGAAACGGGGGTGGAGCCCTGAAAGGCCCTCTGAGTGACTGGAGTCAAAACAAGCAAGCGGGAGAAATTGAGACTAGAGTCAGCGAGGGGACCAGGTCTTCAAAGAACTGGTGCCTTGACCTCCAGGACTTTGACTGAGTCTGAGGGGTACCTGAGGAGTTTAAAGAAGCAGGATGAGATAATCAAGTTGTATTAAGAATTCCCTTTGGCTGTGATAGGAAGACTGGACAGAGAGACCATCGCAAGGCCATGGCAAAGTTTTGAAACAAAATCCTCTCAGCAGAAGTCAGTATCCCCATTCCCCAGAGACCTCGTCCATTCTAAACCTACAATTCTGTGGTTCTATAGCCTATGATTGTTTCCTAATACACGGCCAGTGCTATGCAAAGAAATAGAGTCTTTGACCCGGTTTAGGACTCTCTGTCTCTACTCGACTGCAGCTAGAAACTGATAGCATCACTATGCTGGAGTCACAAAGCAAGGAAGATCCCTAGGAAAAGGAAATGGATCCCTCTCTAGTGTTCTTGCCTGGAGAATCCCATGGACAGAGGAGCCATAGTCTGGCCATAGTCCAAGCAGTGTGTCCAAAGATTTGGGCACGACTTAGTCACAAAACACACACAGTTGGCTTTTAAGGCTGTTCTGACACTGATTTACTCCTGTGGTCTATAAAAACATAAAGATTTGTGAAGACTGTGGTAAACACAGCACAGTTCAGTGTTTCAGAATCTCGGTTCATTTAGCCATCGGGTAACGTTCTGAGATTATGCTGGTGGTTCCTCAACAGGGTGCTAGTTACTGGGCAGTGCCATTGTTAAACCTGTCCTCTGCCCCTAGAATAGTTTGACTCTTGGCTGCCTTCCTTATTTATGTGCTCTGGAAACTTAGCACAGGGGTTTCCCTGGTGGCTCAGATCCAAAGAATCTGCCTGCAATGCAGGAGACCCAGGTTCTATCCCTGGGTCAGGAGAATCCTTTGGAGAAGGGAAGGGCTACCCAATCCTTAAGAATTCCATGGACAGAGGAGCCTGGGGCACGACATCCATGGGGTTACAAAGAGTCTACACAACTGAACAACTAACACTTTCACAAGCTTAGCACAGCACTTAAACTATAGCAGCTCAGTTCCCCTGTCTACTGAAGGTGGTTTACTCCCTTAGTCATGTCTGACTTTTTGCGACTCTATGGACTGTAGCCCACCGGGTTCCTCTGTCCATGGGATTTTCCAGGCAAGAATATTGAAATGGGTTGCCATTTCCTTCTCCAGAGGTTCTTCCTGACCCAGGAATTGAACCCAGGTCTCCTGCACTGCAGGCAGATTCTTTACTGACTGAGCTAGTAGGGAATCCCTCACATCTGTAGTTAGTAGTAGTTTATCCGCTAGGTCCTGTCCGACCCTTGTGACTCCATGGACTGCAGCCCGCCAGGCTCCTCTGTCCATGGGATTCTCCAGCCAAGAATACTGGAGTGGGTTGCCATGTCCTTCTCCAGGGAATCTTCCCAACCCAGGAATCAAATTTGGGTCTCCTGCATTGAAGGCAGATTCTTTACCAACTGAGCTACGAGGGAAGCCCAATCTGTAGAAGGGAGATTGTTTATTAACAGCCTCAGATATGCAGATGATACCACTCTAATGAAAGAAGAGGAATTAAAGAGCCTTCCTGATAAGGGAGGGCTTCCCTGGTGGCTCAGAGGTTAAAGCGTCTGCCTCCAATGGAGGAGACCTGGGTTCGATCCCTGGGTCGGGAAGATCCCCTGGAGAAGCAAATGGCAATCCACTCCAGTATTCTTGCCTGGAGAATCCCATGGACGGAGAAGCCTAGTAGGTTACAGTCCATGGGGTCGCAAAGAGTCGGACACAACTGAGCGACTTCACCTTCACCTTCCTGATAAGGGTAAAAGAAAAAAAGTGAAAAAGCTGGAGATGTGTATAAGAGACAGGTGAAATACCATATATACATCATGTAATATTGTTCTATTTCTTTCCCTTTGGTGAACACAGAAAGGCCAAACTCATCTTAATCATTAAACACAATATAAGAAGGATAAAAAATAGTATTTTAAAGCATTATACACATTCCAAGATCAAATAGAAATATGCTGAGTGTAACCAATGTTTTGAATAATTCATGCTCTGCTCACCTTACTTTATTTGGTACAATTGAAAATTGGCCATATTGATTTCTTGCCCAATATACAGTGAAACCTTATTTATCTGACATCCTTTGGGAATGATCCATTCATGGAACCATAGAGTTTTAGTGTCTGAGAAGACACTAAATCTATCTCCTTCACTGTGAATAATTATAATATTTATAATTTTATCTATCAATATATTTATAAATAATTGTACAGCAACAATGGCTATTTGAGCCCTTATGAAAAATTATATTCTCTGCTGAGTGCTTGTAAGCAGTAGGCCATTTGTTTTTCACAGTAAGCCTATGAGGTATGCACTATTAGTATGTATTATTATTTCCATTTTACAGATAAGCAAACTGAGACCTAGAGATAGTAAAATAACTGAAGGCTATATAGCTTAAAAGTAACGAAGCTGGGATTGGACTTGAGCCCATGACCCCTATTTTTAGATACAATATTACACCAGCTCTGAGAATAAAATATGATAATGTCTTATTCACAAAAATCACTCATTTATTTAGCATCAATTACTAGACCAGAACTCGTGTTTCCTGACTACCTATTATCACATTTCTTATCATACAAACTCTAGCATATCTGGATCTTTAATATAAAGGAACTGATAAGCTATGTTCCTTCCTTTAAGCACTAAAACTCATTTTATTTTAAATATTATCAGTGAAAATCATTCTGAAAGTTATTGCACAGTTTTCTGCCTCCTTAATCACACTACATTAAATATAAGTGCCATTTCTTGCTGACTCAAGTTTCATAATTACCTACATCAGTCATTGGATTATGTAGTAACAACACAAGAGTCACACCAAGTGATACCAGAAAACTTTGTTTCATTGACTTGTTGGTTTCCCATTTTATAAACTATGGATCTTTGCTGTATGACTTGGGATGTCATCCCTGCTATTGTCCAATTTTAAACTGTACTTCTTGTCCAGACACACAGAAATAAAATTATTCTTTTTGTGTTACAGGTTGGGAAACAATGCAGTCATGTTGGTTTATACCGGGTGTTTGAACAATGAAACAACAAATCTGACCATTAGAAGTCATATTCCCCTAGAGGGGGGCCAGGGAAAGCACTGTGAAAGCAAAGAAATAGGATGTTCAAAGGCTCAGATGCCAGAGTATGATGCTCCGGGAAACGGGGGTGGAGCCCTGAAAGGCCCTCTGAGTGACTGGAGTCAAAACAAGCAAGCGGGAGAAATTGAGACTAGAGTCAGCGAGGGGACCAGGTCTTCAAAGAACTGGTGCCTTGACCTCCAGGACTTTGACTGAGTCTGAGGGGTACCTGAGGAGTTTAAAGAAGCAGGATGAGATAATCAAGTTGTATTAAGAATTCCCTTTGGCTGTGATAGGAAGACTGGACAGAGAGACCATCTGCAAGGCCATGGCAAAGTTTTGAAACAAAATCCTCTCAGCAGAAATCAGTATCCCCATTCCCCAGAGACCTCGTCCATTCTAAACCTACAATTCTGTGGTTCTATAGCCTATGATTGTTTCCTAATACACGGCCAGTGCTATGCAAAGAAATAGAGTCTTTGACCCGGTTTAGGACTCTCTGTCTCTACTCGACTGCAGCTAGAAACTGATAGCATCACTATGCTGGAGTCACAAAGCAAGGAAGATCCCTAGGAAAAGGAAATGGATCCCTCTCTAGTGTTCTTGCCTGGAGAATCCCATGGACAGAGGAGCCATAGTCTGGCCATAGTCCAAGCAGTGTGTCCAAAGATTTGGGCACGACTTAGTCACAAAACACACACAGTTGGCTTTTAAGGCTGTTCTGACACTGATTTACTCCTGTGGTCTATAAAAACATAAAGATTTGTGAAGACTGTGGTAAACACAGCACAGTTCAGTGTTTCAGAATCTCGGTTCATTTAGCCATCGGGTAACGTTCTGAGATTATGCTGGTGGTTCCTCAACAGGGTGCTAGTTACTGGGCAGTGCCATTGTTAAACCTGTCCTCTGCCCCTAGAATAGTTTGACTCTTGGCTGCCTTCCTTATTTATGTGCTCTGGAAACTTAGCACAGGGGTTTCCCTGGTGGCTCAGATCCAAAGAATCTGCCTGCAATGCAGGAGACCCAGGTTCTATCCCTGGGTCAGGAGAATCCCTTGGAGAAGGGAAGGGCTACCCAATCCTTAAGAATTCCATGGACAGAGGAGCCTGGGGCACGACATCCATGGGGTTACAAAGAGTCTACACAACTGAACAACTAACACTTTCACAAGCTTAGCACAGCACTTAAACTATAGCAGCTCAGTTCCCCTGTCTACTGAAGGTGGTTTACTCCCTTAGTCATGTCTGACTTTTTGCGACTCTATGGACTGTAGCCCACCGGGTTCCTCTGTCCATGGGATTTTCCAGGCAAGAATATTGAAATGGGTTGCCATTTCCTTCTCCAGAGGTTCTTCCTGACCCAGGAATTGAACCCAGGTCTCCTGCACTGCAGGCAGATTCTTTACTGACTGAGCTAGTAGGGAATCCCTCACATCTGTAGTTAGTAGTAGTTTATCCGCTAGGTCCTGTCCGACCCTTGTGACTCCATGGACTGCAGCCCGCCAGGCTCCTCTGTCCATGGGATTCTCCAGCCAAGAATACTGGAGTGGGTTGCCATGTCCTTCTCCAGGGAATCTTCCCAACCCAGGAATCAAATTTGGGTCTCCTGCATTGAAGGCAGATTCTTTACCAACTGAGCTACGAGGGAAGCCCAATCTGTAGAAGGGAGATTGTTTATTAACAGCCTCAGATATGCAGATGATACCACTCTAATGAAAGAAGAGGAATTAAAGAGCCTTCCTGATAAGGGAGGGCTTCCCTGGTGGCTCAGAGGTTAAAGCGTCTGCCTCCAATGGAGGAGACCTGGGTTCGATCCCTGGGTCGGGAAGATCCCCTGGAGAAGCAAATGGCAATCCACTCCAGTATTCTTGCCTGGAGAATCCCATGGACGGAGAAGCCTAGTAGGTTACAGTCCATGGGGTCGCAAAGAGTCGGACACAACTGAGCGACTTCACCTTCACCTTCCTGATAAGGGTAAAAGAAAAAAAGTGAAAAAGCTGGCTAGAAACTCAACATTAAAAAAAAAAAAAACAAAACAAGATCACAGTATCTAGTCCCATCACTTCATGGCAAATAGAAGGGGAAAAAGTGGAAGCAGTGACAGATTTTATTTTCTTGGGCTCTAAAATCACTGTGGACAGTGACTACAGCCATGAAATTAAAAGGCACTTGCTCCTTGGAAGAAAAGCTATGACAAATCTAGACAGCACATTAAAAAAAGCAGAGATAGTACTATGCGAACAAAGGTCCATATAGTTTAAGCTATAATTTTTCCAGTAGTCATGTATGGATAAGAGAGTTGGACCATAAAGAAGTTTGAGTATGGAAGAACTGATGCTTTTGAATTGTCATGCTGGACAGAACTCCCTTGGACAGCAAAGAGATCCATCCAGTCAATCCCAAAGGAAATTAGCCATAAATATTTATTGGAAGGACTGATACTGAAGCTGAAGCTCCAATACTTTTGTCACTTGATGCAAAGAGCCAGCTCACTGGAGAGACCCTGATTCTGGGAAAGACGGAAAGCAAAAGGAGAAGGGAGTGGCGAAGGATGAGATGGTTGAATAGCATCACTGACTCGATGGACATGAATTTGAGCAAACTCTTGGAGATTGTGGAAGACAGGGGAGCCTGGTGGGCTGCATTCCTTGGGGTCACAAAGTTGAACACAACTTAGCAACTGGACAACAACAATAACAAGAGTTCTGTGAGTTGTGAACATTAGTGTCTTGTACTTATTGAGCTTTGCATCAATACTAAAACTGTTACTGTTTAAACTGCTATGGTCCTGAGTACCATCACTCCAGAAGCGGAAGTCTTGTAAAGTGCTAATTATAGATGAGAATTTAGCTTACATTTGTTTCAGGTGTGGTGGTGGTATTTTTTTAATTGCTAAGTCGTGTCTGGTTCACTGTGACTCCATGGACTGCATGAGGCTACACCAGGCTTCCAGGTACTCCACTATGTCCTGGAGTTTGCTTAAACTCACGTCCATTGAACTGTAGAAGCTATTCAAACATCTCATCCTCAGTTGCCCACTTCTCCTGTTTCACATAGATATGCTTCCCAGGCGGCGCCAGTCGTAAAGAACCTACCTCTCAATACAGGAGAGGTAAGAAATGTGAGTTTGATCCCTGGGTTGGGAAGATCTCCTGGAGGAGGTCATGGCACCCCACTCCAGTATTCTTGCCTGGAAAATCCATTGGACAGAGGAGGCTTATGAGCTACAGTCCATAGGGTCGCAAAGAGTCAGACGTGACTAACACTTTCACTTTCATACATATATATAATCATTCATAAATCAGAAGGGACATCCTAGAATAAAACTTAAAACCAATATTAAGCCCAAAGTTGACATCCTTCAGCCGCTGTATTAGCAGTTCTACTGAGAGACAGCTCACTGTCTTGGAAGAAAACATATTAACTTTAAAGAGTTCTAACTGTTCCAAACTTCATCTAACACTAAGTTGAAACTGGACCACTATATTACCATTGATCCTAATTCTTCCCTTTGATGACCCCAAATGATGCAGACTATTTTTTAATTTAATTGCATGATTTTAAAATTAGCTTAATGTCTAATCCTCATGAACATGTAAGGGGTTCTTAAATGCTTTGAATATCAATTACTCACGGTCAGGACCAATCCTAAGTAATCGTGCAAACTAGTTCTGTTACCTCCTACTGTCCCACAATATAGTACAGGGCACTCCTGCGCAGTTGCTATCATTTCCTCTAAAACCTTCCTTCCAGATTAATAGCCCAACCCCCTAGTAAACCTCTAATTAGCTTTTCACTCAGTCTCTCCTAGTGTTTGTCACAGAGATATGAGTTCTGATAAACTAATTCACATTAGAATGTGAATAGCCCCAGACAACTTTCTTTGGATCTTTTTAAAAGGCTGTGCTTTTGGAAAGCAAAGCACTCTTGCTTGCCACTAGTAAATTTTAGGGTTTGGGGCATACAGACTAAAAGGAACATTTAAATGCCAGTGGCTTCCTAGGTACCCCCAAAGCATACTAGTAAGGCACACGACAAAGGCCTAATTATTAGAGTCTCAACACTATTAAGACCCAGACTCAGAAGGACAGTCGTGAGAGGGGAAGGAGGATAAAGAGATGACCACCCAGATGAAAGAAAACAGCTCAATGAGCAATCTTCTTTGGCCGTGGTCTACTATCAGTCTACCAAGTGAGGAGGAGGACAGCTGCTCACCAAGGGCAAATAACAACAATGCAACAACAACAAGAACAATCCCCTCCCCCCAAACACACACCATTAACTGTAAAGCTGTAGTTGAGAAACTAAGTAGTGAAAGATAGATAGTGAAAGTGGCTCAGTCATGTTCAACTCTTTGTGACCCCATGGACTATACAGTCCATGGAATTCTCTAGGCCAGAATACTGGAGTGGGTAGCCTTTCCCTTCTCCAGGGGATCTTCCCAACCCAGGGATCAAACCCAGGGCTTCCACATTGCAGGTGGATTCTTCACCAGCTGAGCCACCAGGGAAGCCCAAAGGAGTTAAAGTACCCAGAGTGGGGGAGGGGGAACTGGCAGGCAGGCGATGTCAATTCTGTCAGCTGAGAATTATAAAATGCTTTTCACTCTATTTTCTACTGTAAGCTTAAGAATACAGATTTCTGTATGAAAATTTCAAAGATAGGGAAGCAATTTCCTTCTTACCGAGTTACTAACAGGGCTACTGTTACCAAGAGAGACAGTTGGAAAGAGTGAAAAAGATGTGTCCTTCTCATGACTGTCAGCAAAAGGAAACCTTCCTCGGTCAACAACCACGTTTCATTTATCATACTCCAACTACCACTTGACCTTTAGGTCACCTTGATTTTGACTTTATTATGCTGATCATTTTTCAGCCTTTTTTTGGCCTTAAAATTGGACTGTTTCATTTTGAGGAGTTGTCTGTTGAAAGGTCTTATGGGACTCTTGTAAATATTCATCCAGAAAATCAGAATCAAGGAATAATCACTAACTCACTTTTCTGAGAGATTTATGGAGGTCTGTGAATGAACTTCTGGAATTCATATCAGAAGAAATGATGAAAGAAAAAGAAAAAAAAAAGACCTAAGAAATCTGTTAACATCTGGCATATTTTACCTGCTATGTTAGGTACTAGTTATGAGAAAAAGAGAATAAATGTTAAATACAATCCTTACAGGCAGTCCATTTTATATAGTATCCATTTGCTGAGTCATAGCATAAACTTCTATAGTCTAAAACTATATGGCATGGGCCTCTGGACACATGGAAAACTGAAAATATGAGGCACATATGTTTCTGTGAAAATGCTGAAAATTTTTAAGCTTTATCTTTAAGTGAAAAAAAAAAATCACACATGACCTAGATCACTACCCTGTGTAGGGCCCAAGTTGTCTGTGTACTGCAGATATTTTTAGTGCAAAGCTACCACAATTTATGTTGTTTAGTTGCTCAGCCATGTCTGACTGTTTTGTGACCCCATGGACTATAGCCCTCCAGGCTCCTCTGTTCAGGGGACTTCCCAGGCAAGAATACTGGCATGGCCAGCCATTTCCATCTGCAGGGGATCTTCCCAACCCAGGGACTGAACTTTAGTCTCCTGCATTGCAGGCAGTCTCTTTCCCAATGAGCCACCAGTGGAAGGCCCACAACAACTTATAGCTGCCTTTAAAAACGGCAGAGGTAGACTTGATACCTACGTCAAGATGCATGATGGCATTTCCTGAAGAAGCTGCTTGATGGTAGTCAGTACCACAGTCACACGAGAATCAACACTTTGCTTTAATGAAACCCCATCATCACAATAAATATTGATCATTGAAAATGAGTTAGATTTGCCATTGGTTTATATTTCATTTTTAAACATTTTCTTTTATGATTTTATTAAAGTTATAAGGACTTATTATGTGTTCTGCAAGCTACTCAGTCTCATCCAGCTTTTTGTGACATACCAATGTGTATGTTGTGTGTGCTTAGTTGCTCAGTCATGTCTGACTCTTTGCAACCCCATAGACTGCAGCCTGCCAGGCTCCTGTGTCCATGAGGATTCTCCAGGCAAGAACACTGGAGTGGGTTGCCATGCCCTCCTCCAGGCTATCTTCCCAAGCCAGGGTTTGAATCTAGGTCTCCCGCATTGCCGGAGGATTCTTTACCATCCGAGCCATCAGGGAAGCCTGTGAATGTATATAAATATACATACACATATTAGTATATAGACATTTGTATCTTTTTAATTTACTTATTTGAAAAATACTAGTAGAGAGTGTAACCATCTGAGGCCACCTATTAGCAAAGCTAAAC